>BKCP01012625.1:727683-757319 GCA_008636005.1 Striga asiatica
TGAATGATCATCAGAAGAGCTCAAGCTTTTGAGTCTCCATATTTGAATTCATTTTAAAGAAACTCAACATGAGAGATGATTAAGAACGGCTCAAGAGGAAAAGGGAAAGAGGAAAGGGAAAGGGGAAAAGGGAAAATGGAGGCATTTAATCATTAGAGAAAATTTGTGTACATATGGTCCTTGAAAGAAGGGACAGTTGAGAGGAGAAAAATTAAAAAGGAAAAAATGAGAAAAAAAAAGAAAGAAAATTAGTTAATTAATTAATTGAATTTAAATGAGGATTTTTAAGAATGTGAAGGGGGACCAATGATCATGCGAACAACTACTTTGAGGGTAGCTTGTTGTCAATGTACCACGTTGGATTTTTTTCAGATATCGTAATTAGTGTTTTTCGGACAAGGTGTGGATTAAATTGATTTTTTCTAACTTTAGCATTGATAACCTTATTCATAAACTAATCGTAGTTGGTAAACATTATTCATAATGATTTGACTCATATGGCATAACTGATTTACCGATTATGAACGATTGATAAAATGAATCGAGAACTTGATGAGAACTTTCGAAAATGTCTATCCCTTGTTCCAATTTCTTATTCCATTTCATATCTCATTTATTCTTACGTATACATAATGATGTCATATTAATATTAATATTCGTGCCATTCATCTTGAATGAAACACCAAATGGAACATGAACTAAAAATAAAATTGTTAAATGAATCAAGTCGAGACTGAAAAAAATATATTTTTTTATGTAACTTTCTACTCGTTAGGGTTCAACGAGTTCATCTAATTGGAATATGAATTTATTCTGAATTTTTCTCTTGAATTTTCCTGGTTGCATGATATCTAAGTCTAACGACCTGCAATTGGCTACTAACTTTTGGACAGCTAACATACATTACAAATTAGTATGTACTTTATACATCGACACACGCCAAAAAAATATTTAATTGGTGAAGGACCCTACTCGAATGTTAGGTACTTTGGACCATGGAGTGATGGAGCAATTCAATATTTTTAAATGAAGGTACTTAAATTCGAAAATGTACTTCATTTTCAACTTTTAGCTGTAATTTGCACTCATAAAGCAATTAGTTTAATTATCATTAATCATCATTCATCACAAATGCCAACCAATACAAAGGGCCCATTCAAACAAGCTTGTTTCAAGCTTTTTATCTATCCAAGTTCTCACACCTTATAGCAAATTCAAAAAGATTGTTTCTAAGTAATATAAACGAGCCGAGCTATAAAAAATTACACTAAAACTTCTACTTTTGAGTCCGAGTTCGAGCAGCTCATTTTTTTAACAGTTGTAAGCAATATGGTTTGTGAGTTGAGAAGAAAATGGGACCAATCAAAAAAATCCTAAATGAAGGTAAGGCAAAGCATTATAAAACCTAGTTGGATGCCCTAAAGTGATTTTAAATTGTCATCATTGTTCCATGTGAGGTAGATAAACTAACCCAAAATAGTCACTATTAGGAATTAAGGCCAAGAAAAAAAAGAATAAACACCGAGTAAGATAGATCGATTTGTACCTAGAGTCGTACACGAGTCAAGCCAAACCAAGCTAAGTCGAAGCTCATGCTCGAGCCTTATCAAGTTGGACCAAGCCGAGTTCAAGCCTCAAAATAAACAGAAATTATACCTAAATAGCAGAGGCAAGCCAAATCTAAGCCCTCCGCAAGAAAGAATTATGCTAAACCGATAACCAACAATATATCAAAATCAATATATTGAAAAAGATAGATAAACCAGAGCTGCAGAGGTTGGATACAGGCAGTTCCATTAACAATCAAAGCAAATCAAACCCCAAAAGAAAACTTGCACCAATCAAATGCACATCTAAGCCCAGGAACCAAAATGATCATCCAATTCTCAAAATACCAATATTTAGTGTCGAAATCATAACGGCACTCTAGTTCAGTCTTATTATACACATGGCGCAACATAACAAGAAAATTTGATATGCAAATACCATGCTTTTTTCGAGTGTTCTCCCTACTTGGGCAATCCTTCTTCAATCTCACTCCACTTATCTGCACGCTTAGGCAACTTCTCCTTGACAATCCCAATGATTTCCTTTGCCTCGTCAACCTTTTGGACACTACCAAGCCCGTCCACTAGCATTTTCATGGTCGTGAAATTCGGCACCCAACCCTTTGCCAAGCACTCCCTACAAATCTTCAGTGCCGATTCGAAATCCTGCCCTTTGCACAAAAAGTACACAAGAGTAAAATAACAAGAGGCCACAGGCTCGAACTTCTTCTTACCCATCTCCTCAAACAACTCCTTGGCCATATCCAATTTCCCTTCCTTACAGAACCCGATAATCAAATACCCGTAAGTCACAGAATTCGGCTTCATTTTCCTGGACAGAATCTCATCGAGCAAAGCTTTTGCCTCGTTCGATTTCTTGAGCTTGCACAGGCTTTGTATCTTAACATTGTAAAACCCGATGCTCGGGCGCAGCCCGTGTTTCTTTATCAGAAGCTTCATTTTCTCCACATCTTCAAATTTCTCCTCTTTGTAAAAACCGGCCACCACGATTGAAAATGTCGAGACGTTGGGCTTCACGCCTTTTCTCTCCATCTCAGCCAGTATCGAGTGAGCAGAATTCGAGCTGCCCGACTCGCAGAACCCTTTGAGCACAGTGTTATATGTGTCCAGGTTCGGCTCCAGCCCGTGCTTCCTTGGGAATTCCGAAAATACCCTCTTCATCTCCCCGTAGTCCGGGGCTATGATGCAGGCTAAGAGCAGAGAATTCAGGGCCTTCACGCTGTGCGGGACGCCCATGGAGGGCATTTCCTCGAACAGCTTGACGGCGTCCTTCACCAGGCCCGCCTTGCCGTACAGGATGATGAAGTGCGAGATGAAGCGGTCGGATTTGTAGTCGGGCCGGGCTAGGGATTCCGAGAATAAACCACGGATACCCTCGTAGTAGTTGGAATCCCGGAGCTTGGTGACGGCCAGGGAGTAGGCGACGCGGTCCAGGTGGATCTCCGGCGTGAGGGCGGCGGCACGGCAGATGTCGAGGATCCGCTCCGGGTTCTTCTCGACCTGGAGGAGGGAGAGCGCGGCCCGGGACTTCTCCTTGCTGGTGAGTGGGGTTTTGGAGTCCGGGCTGAGGATTGAGGAGGAAGAAAACTGGCGGTGGATACGGAGGTGGATCGACCGGATTCTGCTGCGAAGCGCCATTGCCGGAGTTTGGAGGTCGGAGGATTTGGGAAGGGTTTGGCTTGAGGGGTTTTGGAGATTTTTAGGGTTCAAGAGGATGAGTGAGGGTTTTTAGAAATGGGGCTAATATGTAATTAACTATAATAATGTGGATTGGATAATAGATTTCATTATCCAAAAAAAAAAAAATACAATAATCACTGAATTTGCCAAGAAAAAAACAGTACTTCTGACAAAAAAAACAAGATCCGTTTGTTTCGGGGTTTTGAACCCGACGTGAATCGAACACGCAACCTTCTGATCTGGAGTCAGACGCGCTACCATTGCGCCACGGATCCCCGATGATTAGTATAGCTTAACGAATATACTAAATTCAAATAATAAATGCGTAAACCAAATTCAGATAAAAATAGAAAACAAAAGAAAAATTAGAAAAAGGCGTACCGCCTCGTCTCGACTCTCGAACCTCCGGCACCCGTGGGACCCGCTCGGTTTCCCATTTTATCCATTAATTTCCAGATTTGCCACTCTCCGCTGGCTCCCCACGCACTCTCCCCCTTTTTTTTTTAAATGTCAAATTCTGTACGATTGTCTGTGTTCAGGTATTTCGCTTCAACGGCGGAGCTGAAATGACGAGAATGCTACTGAGCTTCCCGGCGACTGGCGGCGGCGGCGGCGGCGGAGGAGGAGGGGTAGAATCTGCCAGCTGGTGGAGCGAGATTAACGAGTCGGTCGAGTGGCAGGACGGGATATTCTTCACCCTCTGCGCCGTTTATGCCCTCGTTTCCTCCGTTGCCCTCGTGAGTCCATATCTCTAGACTCTAGCTTTGATTGTGTAAGCTTTTTCTACAGACTATGGTTTGGAAGATAAAGTGTTAGTATCGGTTGATTTTACCTGTGTTGCTGGTTTGGTGTGTTGGTTGGCTGAAGTATTTTGTAGCTTGTTTGAATCTGATGAGCTTCGTTGTATGGTGGCTGTGTGAAAATCAAAATAGCTGTTGCTGTTATGTTCTTCTTTTTCACGGACAGACTTTAAAGGATTTTTTAGAAATACTTTAGCTATGGGCTAAACTGAATTGATTTGAGTTAAAGGTGTTCTGTGGGTTAGTAAAAGTGATTTTGTATGTAAAAGTCAAACTATAATCTAATTAGAACCTCAAGCACCTTTCCCCTTACTTAAAACTATGATTACATGAAGCAAAACCAGGAGCAAGAATTCATGAATCTCTGAGTGAATTAGGATCTTGAGTTCTTTAGCATTTGCAAAGGCTTCTTAGTGAATTAGGATCAGGGATTTGTTTCCTAATAAAAAAGTAGTGCTCTTTCTAAGGATTCTGGTGAATGAATTTGATGTTTGGTTTTTTCCAGACTTGGGCAGTATGCTCTTACTAGTTTGATTTCATGTCTTTGGTTTTTAATCTTTTTAATCTTCCTAGTTTGATTTCATCTCTTTCTAAGGATTCTGGTGAATTAATCTTTGTCCAACTATTGTCATTCTCAGTTCATTAATTTCCCCTTTGCAGTTTATGGTTTTGTAAATCAATGTGTTTACCTGTGCATTACTGCATTTTATTCTTCTTGTGGATTAAGGTTATGGCCATGTGAACTCGAGTTTCTTTTCATGTGAATGATTCAATTAGTTATTAATCTGTATAACTGAAAGATCAAGAAAAAAATATTAATCTATAATTAGCAATGAAGGAAAAGAATCTTGCTAATACTTATATCAAATCTCTTTCTCTGGTGATACCTTGCCAGTCTGCCACTGTTTCGTAGTTTAACAGAATGATGGCATCCATTGTTGGTTCTAAATTCTAGTTTGCCTTTTTTCATGTTCATACTTACGTAAAAAAAAGGTGATTCACATCTCTCAATCACATGGCTAACTAAACTAATCATCTATGTCCAATATACTTATTTTTCTGAGTTCTGATATCTACTTTTTTTTTTCTGGGATGAAAAAAAATAGAACAAAAGAAGTGATGGAATTGCATTAGAGTCATGTTAAAGATTTCCAACTCTTTCCTCCTTAATTCCTTGCTTGATTGTGTGTCAATTCAGTATCATAGTTTAGTTTATTACGGTAAAATGAAGGGTGCATTCATGTTATGCAGTTTCAACTTATAAGGATTGAACTAAGAGTGCCTGAGTACGGTTGGACAACTCAGAAGGTTTTTCACCTGATGAACTTTATTGTCAATGGAGGTATGGAGAAGAATCTGTTAAGTATTCCATACTTATATTTCCATCCATCGCATTAATTTATGATCGACTTAATTGCAGTGCGTGCCGTGGTGTTTGGATTTCACAAGCAAGTATTTCTTTTGCATACCAAGGTAAGTTTCAGTTGTAAAATGTTTCTCCTTCTTTATGAAGTGTTGTTTTTTTTCTCATAAAGATTCACCTTGCTTGCAATTTTTCTTAATAGTTCAAATTCGCTCATTGGTTCAGTGTTGTCATACTATGTTTTGTTGTTATTTCCTAGCACCACCGCATAATGTTTGTGATTTTGGACACTATTTCGTTTATGTACAAAATAAAAGACTGCCTATATTTCGGTAGTTTAGCTAAGTGTCGATTTTTCTTTGATTATTCTGGATGGAAGTCGATTTGTGTGCAAAATTTTAGAAACCTTGTGTTAACTTTTGTATAGTTATCCTGTTACTTTCTCGCCGGGAATGCTTATGGATATCATTATTGTGTATATATCAATTATCGATGATAAATAATATACACTGATCGTTATAGACCTATTATTATTTATTTTAGTTCTCATTCTTGCCTTACTTCTATTTATATATAAAAAAAAAAATGAATCAGGCATTTACGTTGGTACTTTTGGATCTTCCTGGACTGCTGTTCTTTTCCACGTATACACTTCTTGTCCTTTTCTGGGCAGAGATATATCATCAGGTATGCGCAAACAATTGCGAAAATACATCACCATTATGAGTTGTGTGCTAAACTCAAATGCCTATGACTTGTGAGTTGTGAATGTCATCATTGTCATTGGTCAGGCTAGAAGTTTGCCGACTGATAAACTGAGAGTCTTCTATGTTTCTATCAACGGCATTATTTACTTCATACAGGTCCATATTAGCTCTCCCTTGAATTATTATTTTCGTTTTAATAATAATAATAATAATAAATGACAATAAACCGAGGTGTTGAAATCAGGTCTGTATCTGGGTTTACCTGGGGATTAATGATAACAGCGTTATAGAGTTCATTGGGAAGATTTTTATTGCAGGTTAATCTCACTTCATTTCTTTTATTCATTTCCATGTACAACTCAAAGGAAAAGCCTTTGTCCTTTATATATATTATATATATACCTGATATAATTGATTTGTAACATCTGATCCTATCGTCACTTTTGATCTCTGCAGTGGTATCGTTTATAGCTGCATTAGGGTTCTTGCTGTATGGAGGAAGGTGGGGATTAGAAATCTTAGCTATTTTCAAATACTGCAATATCAGTTTCTTCCTAATGGTTCTTTCAAGTCCTTACATTTGGATTTCTTTTTTATACGGTTTGCATTTTTGTTTTCTTTGCGTTCCGTTTTGCAGGTTGTTTTTCATGCTGAGACGGTTTCCCATTGAATCTAAAGGAAGAAGAAAAAAACTTCACGAGGTATGTTATCAAGGATAATAATTCAGAAGCCAAGATGGCCAATCTTATCATTCCCTTCGAAATATATATTTTAACTTCAATCGTTTATGTTGACTGTTTGAACTCGATTTACAGGTTGGATCCGTGACAGCTATATGCTTCACTTGTTTCCTCATAAGGTGCTTTGTGGTAAGCTTTCCGAAATTGCCGTTTTTAACTTTCAGCTTCGATTTAAGATTGAAATCGGTAAATATTGATGCGGCTGTCTCAAAAGTAATCACTTGTTATCCAGACATTAACTTAATACTATTTATCAAACTTTATCCAGGTGATGCTTTCAGCTTTCGATTCAGATGCATCCCTTGATGTGCTGGACCATCCAGTTTTGAATTTAATCTATTACACGGTATCTCCTCTCTTTCGGATGATTCAATATTCGATAATCTCTATTTTGTAAATGTACATAATCTTATGAAAATAAAAACAGCTGGTTGAGATTCTTCCTTCGGCTCTCGTCCTGTACATTTTGCGCAAGCTGCCTCCTAAGAGAGTATCAGCCCAGTACCACCCAATCCATTANTTTTGTGGGAAGATTTTCCATTCCTCATGGGTCAGTAGATGAAGTTAGTTATTACTGGATGTGGTACATTTTATCGTCTTGGTGCCTGTAAATTTTTCCACTGTCTACTAAGAACTCCAATCTTTCGCTCTTTTTTCTTCTTTTTTCCCCTTTTAACTCCAATATTTTTTCTTCGTCATGAAATGCCAGATTTTTTCTGCTTTTAACTTTGTATGTTGTACTGTACTATAAATTGTTAGAAACAGTAAAGAACAAAGAAAATTTCATGCTAAGGTTTAAGATTGAGCCGCAGGGAAGCTTTTTTGCCCTTCTACATGTTTGCTATAATTTTTAAAAAAAATTGTAAAAATACGAACATTCAAATAAAAACATAAATAAATTATTTATAAATGAGGTATAAACAAAAAAATAATAAGGACAAAAATATATGATAAATTAACCAGAGAATTAATTTACTAGCAATTAATAAAAAATTATATATACACAGGAGAATCACGTAATTTTCTCAAGCCTTTTCAGAGCTACTTGCCTACTTGAAGCAATCACTTTCTCAATTTTTATTTCAGTACAAGTCGTCGAGGTCGACACTTGAGAGGCTAAGTTGGTGAAAAATAAATATGGTTCACATTCACTACTTTCTCACACTTCATAGCAAATCTTACTTTTTCTTAATGTGTATATATTATAATCCAGAATTATCAATTAATTTTCATATGATAATTACTATTTACAGTCAAAAGTACTTTTCTTTTTCGTCTTTTCAATACTATTTAATTATGTCACATGAATTTTAATATTTTGGGACTTCATATAATAAATGAAGTATGAATTTTTGTTCTAGTATTATAATGAGTAGCATCGCTTATCTCACAACATAAAATGTGTATCAACTAAATCGGAGCTTTCAATCCTAATGGTGACAGTACTGCAATTATCGAGTTTTTTATCGTTAGATCAATACAATCGAGGATAAAATCTAATATCTACTAAACTTATGGTGATTGTGATTGACAGCCAACCTTACTATTTCAGTTACTTTATTGAGTTATTCTGTTCTTTGATTCTGATGTTGTTACTTTGTACTTTGTTTTCGTGTGAGTAGTTAGAAACAGAAAATGACATCACACACTGTTTCTTGAAGCAACTTTCTCCCATTGACTTTAGTGGCAAAACAGTCTCCCGACATAGGTCACAACTCACAATTGCAATAAAAAATTAAGAAAAATACATCAATAATGCACATGAAAACCATACGCTATTTCGCACCGGTACTTGTTTTATCATTTGAGTCACATTACTATTAACTATTGGATGCCAGTCCATTCAATTTCATATTCTCATTCAATTATTAGTAATATCTTGATTGATGAATATGTAATTAAATCGATAATTGATAGAAAAAATAAATCATGAATATGTAATTAAAGAGATAATTGATAGAAAAATAAACCATGAAATTGGGACATCTTATTCATTGATCAATGTGGTGCATATATATGTGTGGTTATGAGCAAATGCATTCGTATAATTCTGAACTATAAGGTTGTTATTAGCCGCACAGCGGACCTAAACAGGGGCAGGGCCCCTGTGCAATTTTTTTCAAAAAATTAGAATATATATAATTATATTATAAAATAATTACACGGAAATTTATTTGTATTATGTTGTAGGCAACATATATAAATGAGTTACATAGATTTTTTTCACAAAATTCAATATTGATTTTGATACATATTGAATTTTAGGTGTTCCAGTTTAAAATTAGCTATTAAATTGTTTTTGTCATTGATTTTTTAACTAATAAAATATTTATCTTTGATTATTATAAAGAAGTTCATGAATCCCGACGTTGTAAAAATATCCAATGCAAAAGAAAAAAAAATGGTATTTGAAAAAGATATATTTAATGTGATTTGAATTTATGTAATTATAAGTAATATAATATATAAGAACATGCAGAGAATAAATATTATTTTTTTTTTTTTTGCACTTTATAAAGGTTACGTTTGTGCCCCCTTAGTCTTACGAGTCTGCGTCCACCCCTAATATTAGGTATGTTTAACCGTTAAATGGACATACTTTTTAGCAGATAAACATATTTCAATCTAGAATATCATATTTTAAGCAATATCTTGATTAATGAATATGTAGTTAAAGAGATAAATTATCCATGAAAATGGGATGTCTTACTCATTGATACTTCATCATCCATTGTTACTATGCAGGCCTACCCGTTCGACAGTAACACTTTTCTTTTTACAGATTTATACATATGCTTATATTGAAACTTCATAGTCTAAAAAAACAGTATAAATAAAATTATAGTATTTTATAGCATAACATCCATTTTAATTTGTTGAAAAGTATGATATGTGGATCTGTCTAATAATTTAGTTATCTCACACAAAATAATTTGTGAATTCAAAAAGTGGCAAGAAAATCAGATCAATCAGTACTTTTCCAACTTTAGCATGACATCAATTAAAATCATCATAAATATATAATTACACCAAATAACATATCCTTATTCTGATTCATTGATTTTTGTATTTAATACCATAATAATTTCAAACTAATAACTAACTGTATCCCACATGCACTGTTTCATTTCATCACCCTCATGACTCAATGACCCAACAAAAAAACCACCCCAATTTGGCTATATAAATTCCACACCAAACTAAAATAATCACATAAAATTAAAACTCTCTTTTTCTTTCTCCATTGTACCCCCCAAAATATATGGCTTTCTTAAAGCTAAACAAACCATTTTCTTACACAAAAATCCATCTTGAGGACCCTGATGAGATACAACACAGAAGGGCACAATTCTTGATTTATAAGGTTCTGCAAAAAGTCGACAATCGTTCGGGGGCTCGACAAAGATCATGGCTGAGAGTGAAGGTTTGTAGGTTGAAGATGAAGATAGGAAAGAGATTGAGAAGGCTGAAGAAAAGGTTTTCGAGCATTTTATTCTTGGCGAAAGCCGATTTTCGTAAGAAGATTGCTTTTGTGCTGAAATCTTACAAGCATTTGGTGCATGGAAAGCAGGCCTCAGTTGCTGGGAGAGTCCCTTCAATGTTTTAAACATTAATGTTTTTATTTCAATTTTGTTATATTTTTCTCTTTTTTGGGGGGCATAAAATTGGAGTAATGACTGAAAAGTATTTGGTGATCACCATACTTGTATTATTTTTCTTTTCATATAAACAAGTTGAGAGTTTTATTTTGAAGTTAAGATATGATGTCATTCAAGAAATTGATCAAAATTACATAGCGCATAAAAAGGCAAAGGAAAGAAAAAAATAAGAAACCGCTTATTGTTATAAAATGTGTTCACCCCTCCAAATTATTAGGTATTTGGTATGTCCATTAATTTGTTATGAGTACATAATCGTGTATTATATGGCTGTTGAATTAAGAAGTATATATATATAAAATATTAAAGATTTTATTTTATTTTTTTAAAAGTAAAATAATTTGTGTTTTATTAAATTGTCAAATTGTATATATTTTTCAATCATAATAGTTAAACACTTGTATATAATTTAGAATTTGGATGTCAAACTATATTTTGCTAACCTTATATGTAATTCTAGAATTTAAAAAATTATTTATTTATTTTTATTAAATTTATAGCATACCAATAAAATTTTAAACAAATATTCTCTTTAAAATAATAATATCATATTACTTCACCTTCGAAATGAGTAATAAGTGAATATTGAAAATAAATGGTGAAAAAATAAATTAATATGATTTATTTAAGTAAAAATATGTAATAGGAAAAAATAAAATAAAAAAATAAGTATTATGGTAACTATTAAAGAAAAATATAGAATGAAATTAATAATAATTGTATCAATAAAAAAAAATATGTAATGTATTATGGAAATAACCATATCTAGTTAATATTTGACATGACAATCGGGACTAATTATGTATCAATTCAAATCACAAAATCATGATAAATAGGATCTCGAAACATACGAGTTTGTTACTTAAACTCAGCATATTAAAAATTATACATAAGAAATATAAAAATTTTCATTTGTTAGAGATGGATGTAATTTATCAACCCTTCATTGGTTTGTAAGGTTAAAAATAGACCTAATTTATTAATCATTCCATGCATCACCACTGAGTTTGACTTATGGGACTTTTGGTTCAAACATGGCGTCTATTAAATTAGAGATTGACCTAATTCAAAGACCGTTCAATGGTCTATTAAATCTGAAATTTTCTAGTTTCACAACAATCCTTAACACCATTGTAAATATTGTACGTTCTCTTTTTGCTTTGATATAAAATCTATCATTCTGATAAAAAAAAAATGATAGATTTTATAACAATAAACATATAATTACACTCGACTCACTAGCCAGAAATGAGAGGTCTACTGAATAGNAATCCTTAACATCACTGAGCTTAGGAGAATTTCATATTCACAACAAATTTTGGATTTAGTTAATTAACTTACTCATGTGTTTGCATGCATGATGAAGTAAAATATTGGTTGTCAATTTGATTTTGTCGTAGCTTAATCATTAAAAAATAAATTAAAATACAGTCCACGTGGAATTAACAAATTAAGACAATGATTGATGAAAACAAAAAATTATATAAATCAATAAAATAACATAATAAGTGGCAGTGTCGGCGATTAAATAAAAATATAAAATCAGTAAATAAGAACCAACCCTTTTACAGCAAATTTATATCCATAAATGGTGCATTGCAGAGTACAGCCGTACCACCTTTTAAATGTTGGACCTTTTATATATATATATTCTATTTCACATTATAGAAATTATTGACATATATGTCACACTATTAATTATCACAGTTGGTAATGTACCAGAAAATTCAAACATGGAAAATAGTTCACATTATATCGAATTGCTTAAATTTGATAAATCTCAAAATTTGATGACCGAATAAAAATTAACATAAAAAAAATATTGTATAAAACTTAATTTATATATTATAAAATATTTAAGTCATACCAAATGGATATGGACTACATCTCGATAAGCTTTTCCATAATGGTAACAACATACTTGTAGTTCTTTTGTAACACATGTTAAAAATGAGAAAAAATTACTTTCAGTTCAAATCAAATTGTTTTCGAGCGAGTGTCTTACTGATGTATAGTCCATATCATATTTCTTGAGTATCATGGGCTACAATGAATGGACCTCACTTAAAGCCCTGATATTCTCATATTTTACTCAAGGCCCAGACACTACGATTTAATGATTTTTATTTAAGTGGGATTTTCAAATGTGACTATGTGGCCCATCAACGGTTAGCATTCAGATCAACCCCACTAACGTGTGGCAACAGATTAATTAATTTATTATTCGTGAAAGTATTTTATATCCCAATAAAATTACATTCACTATTTTATGGTAGCTGCAATACATTCAATAATAAATATCACATGTATCTTATGATACATTCTATTTTATGGTAGTTATTTTTCTCCTCTTATGACGACAAGATATTTGAGAATATAATTTATAATAAAATATTAAAAAATAAACAGTCATTCATTTATTAAAATAAAATAGTTATGTCCAGTTTATTGAGTCTTTTTCCTTCTTTTCTTTTCTTTTATTTGAGAATGAAATGAAAGTGGAAAAATCAAATGAAATAAAACAACTGGTTGAGAGCAATAGTGAGCCCAGAGAATTGACAGATATATCCTTTTCCTGAAAAAAGGAAACCAAAAATGTGTCCCTACAATATGCTCACTTGCCGTTATCTCTGTACCACAATTTGGAATTGTTCATTTTTCTTCAGGAAAAGAAAAAATATTTAAAATAGTATTCATATTCCAATTTTAAATTAGAATTATTTACAATTTAATTCGAATTACTGTTTTCATGCATGTGTNCTTTCATGTGCGTGAGGGATGTATAATCTAAAGTCACATTAAATCTTTGTTTTATTCATTTAATTAAAGTGTGCAATTTTTTTATTAATTCAAACTTATTAGTATTTTCTACGGAAAATCCAAGATATCACTGACCTGATTTATAAGCCACTGTCTAAGTAAGTGCAGTACCTAATAATAAGCCACTGCAGCCTGCAGGTGATTTTATTTTATTTTTTATTATTATGAAAAGGACAAAAGAAGTTAAGGCATATGTTTTCGTAGGAAGGTACAGTAAAAAACTATAATACAAATTCGGATAATTGTAGCATAAGTAAATATTTACTAGATATTTGTGTTAGATTTTCCACAACCAAAAAAAAAAAGGTCGTAATCAGAAATTTCGGAAATCTTGTTCTTTTTTACTTTTTACCCCTTTTTTGGCAATTTATATTTATCTCAACATATGAGATATCCACGATATAATTAATTAATTACTGCTATATTGATCTAGCTAACATAAATCTCAAGATCACGCTTGTACATATTTTTCAATTTCGTGTTTTAGTTTATCCTTTAGAACTTTTTGACTTAGAAAACGTGATTACCGAGTTATAGACTTGTATAATTCAAGTTTACGTTTTAGAAATTTAACTGTAACTAGCTATTACTTGATTGTTAAGTGGTCTCGTGTAGGAGCAATTGCACACCTTTTTATTACGATTTCGAGTAGGTCGTGTTGATAATATATAATACTAATTAATATTCACCCTTCTTACTTCTAGTGGGTTCTATCCAAGCTTCGGGCTTGAATTTGCCTTTTAGAACTTCTAATATAAAAGCGTATCTGTTTAGTTAGAATTAAATCTCTAAAAAATCTGGTGTGAGAAAAGCCTAAAAAATTCAAACTCACCACACGAACTGGGCTTCGGGCTCCTATTATTTTTAAGTAGAAATGATCTCTATTCCAATAAGTAATTATGAAGGGCTATTTCCATATGAATATTTGTCAAAAGTAAACTAGATTTACCTACTCTTAACCAGATTGAATATAGGTGCAAAAGCATGTTTTTTCTATAATACCTAACATTTCAAACATTTAACATTATTTATTTTCAAAGGAAAACTAGGAAGAAAAGAAAAAAAATGTGCCTCTCCTTTTTCTTTTTGTGATTTTCTAAGATTTTCTTGTTACCAATTCAGTAATTTTCATGAGTTTTTTCTTTTTGTGATTTTCTAAGATTTTCTTGTTACCAATTCAGTAATTTTCATGAGTTAACACGAAGTTTTAACACATAGATGATTGACACATTTCAGTGTGCACGTGGTGGATGGATTAAAAAGTCAAAATTATTTCACTTTTCGTGCATTTCACAAGATCAATCATTAAACCTCTTCAAATTTCACTATTCTTTTCAAGCGTATAGTGTTACAAATTTAGCGTTGAATACATTGTTAGTTTTTGAATAATTTGTTGTCCCACATCGGATGTATACCAAAGATGTGTAGGATCTTATTAGTATAAATAGGTCTCTTGCCTTTGGGTTACAATTGCACCTTATTCTATTCTCTCCTCTCTTGGTAGGAAATCTTTATTTAAGGAAATCCTAATTTGTGGGTTATTTAACCCTAGTTGTATTTTGTTGGTGAGTTTAGTAAATTTGGCGTTGCGGTTGGCGGTGCCCGGAGACGTAGGCTATTTTCGCCGAACTCCGTTATCAATTTTTGTGTCCTTTTTATTTCTTGTCTTTTATTTATTTGTGTTGGTTTATTTTCGTTTGGAGTAGTGCTTGCCATATTTGTTAGAGGGGTAGTTTTGTCCTCTGCGTTTGGTGTTCTACCCCCAACAAGTGGTATCAGAGCCGAAGGTTCGCCCTAGGCTAATTCGAAGAGGCGAGCACTGCATTCGAGTTCGAGATGTCTAAGGAGGTCAAGGGCGCATCATCCTCTGCATTCATTCCGGCAAGGACGGTGATGCCGAACGTCAGGCTCCCGGTGGAGATCTTCGATGGGACTGGGCATTTCGGCATGTGGCTAGGCGAGGTGCTAGATTGTCTATTTCAGCAAAGGCGTCGACATTGCAATTGAAGAAGAGAAGCCAACTGACATTGAAGAGAAGGACGGGAAGAATATCAACCGCTTAGCATGTGGAACAATTCGTTCGTGTTTGTCGAGGGAGCAGAAGTACGCATTCAAGAATGAGAATTCTTCTCACACTTTGTAGAAGGCTTTGGAGGATAAATTTCAGAAGAAAAGCGGCCAGAATAATCTCCTCATGAAGAAGAGATTGTTCCGATTTGAGTACCGGCATGGCACATCGATGAATGACCACGTCACCGCATTCAATCAGTTGGTTGCAGATTTGTTGAATTTGGACGTCACATTCAGCGATGAAGATTTGGCTCTCATGTTGTTATCATCACTTCCAGACGACTTCGAGCACTTGGAGACTACACTACTCCATGGGAAGGACGATGTAACTTTTGCAGTGGTCAGTTCTGCTCTGTATGGCTACGAGTTGAGGAAAAAGAACAAACAAGAAACGAAGAATGCAGCAACAGAAGATGAAGCATTGGTTGCAAGAGGTCGGTCGAAGAGCCAAAAGAAGAATGGACGAGGAAGATCACGTTCCAAGGCCAAGCTTGAAAAAGACGAGTGTGCTTTCTGCCATGAGAAGGGACACTGGAAGAAGGATTGTCCTAAGTTGAAGAAGAAAGGCAAACCTCCTCAAGATGCATATGTTGCCGAGGGTGGAAGTGAAGACTCAGAATTTTAACTTGTGGTTTCACCTTCATCATCTCATCCAGACGAATGGATTTTGGATTCAGGATGCACCTACCATATGTCTCCCATAAGGGAGTGGTTCTTTGATTTTCAAGAGATCAATGGAGGGGTTATCTACATGGGTAATGATAATGCCTGTAAGACAACTGGGATGGGTTCAATTTGTTTGAAGAATCGCGATGGTTCCACCAGAGTATTGACGGATGTTCGGTAGGTGCCGAGTTTGAAGAAAAATCTCATCTCATTAGGAGCCTTGGAATCAAAAGACTTGGTAGTGACTTTGCGAGATGGAGTTATGAAGGCTACATCTGGCTCGCTTGTGATGATGAAAGGCATAAGGAAGAATAACTTGTATTACTATGAAGGTGATACAGTCGTTGGGACAACAACAGTAGCAGATTCCACCAACAAGGAGTTTGAAGTAGTCAAGTTGTGGCATATGCGGTTGGGACATGCTATTGAAAAATCCTTGCAGACATTGGCGAAACAAAGATTGTTGGAAGATGTCAAAGTGTGCAAATTAGACTTTTGTGAGCATTGTGTTCGGGGAAAGCAAAAGAGAGTGAAGTTTGGAACAGCTATCCATAATACTGAAGGTGTCTTGGATTATGTTCATTCGAATGTTTGGGGACCTTCTAAGACCCCATCATTAGGCGGAAGACGCTATTTTGTCATTTTCATCGATGACTTTTCCCGACGTGTTTAGGTGTACACTATGAAGACGAAGGATGAAGTGTTTGGTGTCTTCATTACATGGAAGACACAAATTGAGAATCAGACTGGAAGGAAGATCAAGGTCCTACGAACGGACAATGGTGGAGAATATACAAGTGATCCCTTTCAAGAAGTTTGCCGAAAAAATGGCATTGTTAGGCACTTCACCGTTAGACGGACACCACAACAAAATGGGGTGGCGGAGCGCATGAATCGAACATTGGTGGGAAAGTTCGATGTATGTTGTCCAATGCTGGTTTGGGTAAGGAGTACTGGGCTGAGGCTGTAACATACGCGCAACACCTCATAAATCGATTGTCGTCATCTGCAAAAGATGGTAAAACACCGTTGGAAGTATGGTCGGGGAAACCTGTTGCTGACTATGGATCTTTACGTGTCTTTGGGTGTCCTACGTACTGTCATGTGAAGGATTCAAAGTTAGATCCAAGAGCGAGAAAGGCTTTGTTCATGGGAATCACAATTGGCGTGAAGGGATATCGTCTTTTGTGTCTTGAAACGAACAAAACTGTGTTCAGCAGGGATGTTACATTTGATGAACAAGGTATGATAAAGACGACACAAATCCAGCAGGTGGAGTTGACACCAAAGCAGGTGGAGTTAGATGCGATGACGAGACGACCAGCTATGATTGACGAACCAATATCAAAGGATTCGTTGGATGATGAAGTACAGACTCAAGAATCATTAGAGTTATCCATTGCATTGAAGAAAGCCCAGACGAGAGATTCAACGACCTGCTCGATTGACGGATATGGTGGCTTATGCACTTCCAATTGTTGATGATGACATACCTTTCACTTTTCAAGATGCAATTCGGAGTTTAGAAAATGAGAAGTGAAAAAGGGCGATTGAGGAAGAAATGTTGTCTCTCCAGAAGAATCAAACTTGGAAGGTGACGCAACTACCAAAAGGTAAGAGGGCGATAGGATGCAAGTGGGTATTTGCAAAGAAAGATGAATTTCCTCAGAAGAATGATGTGCGCTGCAAGGCAAGATTGGTGGCTAAAGGCTACGCTCAGAAGGAAGAAGTTGATTATAATGATATGTTTTCTCCAGTTGTTAAGCACTCTTTCATTAGAATTTTGTTGGCCTTAGCAGCACAGTTGAATTTGGAGCTAGCTCAACTTGACGTGAAGAAGACATTCTTACACGGAGATTTAGATGAGGAAATCTACATGACTCAGCCAGAAGGATTCAAAATTCTTGGAAAAGAAAATTGGGTCTGTAAGTTGAACAAATCGTTGTACGGACTGAAGCAATCTCCTAGACAGTGGTACAAACGGTTTGATAAGTTTATGATTGGACAGAAGTAAACACGAAGTAGACACGATCATTGTGTGTATCTACGCAAGCTGCAAGATGGATCTTTCATTTACTTACTCTTGTATATGGATGATATGTTGGTTGCATCAAAGAGCCAAGTGGAGATTGATACTTTGAAGGCTCAGTTGAATCAAGAGTTTGAGATGAAAGACTTAGGGGAAGCTAAGAAAATTCTCGGGATGGAGATAAGTAGGGACAGAAGGAGAGGCAAGCTTTGTTTGATTCAGAAGCAATATCTGAATAAGGTACTACAGCGTTTCGGCATAAAAGATGAGACGAAGCCTGTAAGTACACCACTTGCCCCTCATATTAAGTTAAGTGCCCAATTATCGCCAAATTGTGATGAAGAACGAGAATACATGGATAGAGTCCCATATGCAAATGCAGTTGGTAGGTTGATGTATGCGATGATGTGTATAAGGCCCGACATTTAACAAGCAGTTGGTGTTGTTAGCAGATATATGCATGACCCTGGTAAAGGTCATTGGCAAGCTGTGAAATGGATTCTACGGTACATCCATAGTACTGTAGACGTTGGATTAGTTTATGAGCAGGATGAATTTGGTCAATGTGTGGTTGGATATTGTGATTCTGACTACGCGGGCGATTTGGATAAGCGAAGATCAACGATTGGATATTTATTCACTTTTGAGAAAGCTCTAGTCAGTTAGAAGTCTACCTTACAGTCAACAGTTGCTTTGTCTACAACAGAGGCAGAGTATATGGCGGTTACTGAAGCTGTGAAGAAGGCTAATTGGCTTCAAAGTTTGCTTGAAGACTTGGGAGTTGGTCAATAGCACGTCTTAGTGCATTGTGACAGTCAGAGCGCTATTCACTTAGCGAAAAATCAAGTATTTCATGCAAGAACGAAGCATATTGATGTTCGCTATCATTTTGTGCGGGAGATTCTAGAAGATGGAACCGTTGTATTGAAGAAGATCAAGACGATGGAGAATCCTGCAGATATGATGACCAAGGTAGTGACAGCAGTCAAGTTTGAATATTGTTTAGACTTGACCAACATTCTGCATATTTGAGTTGGCGCCGAGAGGCGCATTTGGAGGCACCGCCGGCAGCTGATTTGGACTGAAGAGTCGAAGTGGGAGCAAAATTAGTCAAGGTGGAAAATTGTTAGTTTTTGAATAATTTGTTGTCCCACATGGGATGTATACCAAAGATGTGTAGGATCTTATTAGTATAAATATGTCACTTGCCTTTGGGTTACAATTGCACCTTATTCTATTCTCTCATCTCTTGGTAGGAAATCTTTATTTAAGGAAATCCTAATTTGTGGGTTATTTAACCCTAGTTGTATTTTGTTGGTGAGTTTAATAAATTTGGTGTTGCAGTTGGCGGTGCCCGGAGACGTAGGTTATTTTCGCCAAACTCCGTTATCAATTTTTGTGTCCTTTTTATTTCTTGTTTTTTATTTATTTGTGTTGGCTTATTAGAGCTTGCCATATTTGTTGAAGGGGTAGTTTTGTCCGCTGCGTTTGATGTTCTACCTCAACATACATGACAAACCAATGAATTGAAGTACTGTATGTTTCAGTTCTTACAGCTTGAACTAAAATGTTTTGCTTCTTAGAGTTTGAACTAAAAAAAACTACAATTTGAAAGAGGAAAGACAAAACTAAGGCGAGTGTTGCTCTTTTGGCAAGACGAATACGTCCCGTAATGTGTTGACGGTTTAGTCGTCTCGTTCCTGAAGATACAACAGCTAAAGTCTCCAAAGTTGTAGCTCAACAGACTTTCGAGCTCCGATGAACTTGAACGGATCGAGTCGAGAACTAAGTAGTGTATGTTATGATGCTTCATATTTTTCTGGAAATTAAGAATGCAGATGATGTTGTGTATCTTCCTGCAACTCTAGACAAGTCCTATTTATAGGACTTATAGCCAAGGTAGAAAATGACACGAGTCACATGCCTCTTAAGACAGGTAACAATCCACTTATGACTGTTATGATGGGAAGATAAACGGCCAGACTTTTTTTGGGTGTTAACACACTACTACTTAATGTGAAATAGTCAGATGGAGTCAACAAGCCCAAGGTCAAGCCCATCTTAAAGCACGAATCTTCTAAGGCCGCCCTAGTCCAGCCCACAGTCCAATTGTCAAGGACCAAGGCCAAGGCCTGTGCCCATGCTCGAGCCTGAGCCTAAGCCTTCTGGCGCCCGCATGTGACCAAAGTCATCACAACAATTGGTGTACAACTTTGTTGTTGTGACATCTCAAACTCTCTTTATTATAATAATAATAAAAGAAAATTAATCTCATTTAAAGGTCCAATGTGGTAAAAGACTCTTGACCTTCGAATCTCACAACTAACATTTTACATGCACATTAAAAGCTCACTTTAATAATTTATCTCTCGCTCACGGAAAATCAGTTTTGATAAAATAAATATATCACGAGTATCTACACGAAACGTCATATTTTTATAAATATTTTAATTCAACCCGAATTGAATATTCAATCATAAAAAAATTAGTCAAATCCACATCAAACACGATTTGTTCATAACTGACCTAACATCTAGTTCATTCTCGAATCTTCTGACTCATCGATTTAGAAACCAAAACTTCTAAAATTGAGTTTCACAAACGAAATTTGAATGCAAATAGTGAACCCAATTTGGAGAGTTTAGTTTCATTTAGTGAATCGATATTAATCATCTATCAACTAGAAGAAGATAATCCAAAGTCCAAGTTAAATCCAAAACTTCGCGGCTAATTGTTTGGCAACTCTAGCACATCAATGTCTTAGTGGTTGCCAACGTTTCTTAGATCCACCATCGATAGTTAAATTGTGGATACAACATGACCTCATTGTCGTCGCTTACCTGCGGAACATAACTACCTGAGGATCCTACGCTGCCTCCTCTCGTTGTACCAAAATNTATAGACCAAAACTAGGAAAAAAACTTCCAAACCTTCAAAGTTAAAACAAACACACATAACAAAAAAAACAAAATTTATATGTATATATGATATTCATATATTAGTAATGACAAAATGCAAAATAATTACCAAACTCTTTATTATGAAAGATACATTCAAATATATTTTCCCCCTCCACATTATACCTATATTTTTTATTTTTTTGTACCCCACTTTCAAAACCACACCAAAACTCGTACCCCACAAATTTCCTCCAATCATTCATCAAGTTTAGAAATAAAAAATATTAATTAGCGAGGCACTGAAATCAAAAATAAAACCGAGTGTAATTCCCACTATCACCACGAAGTTACCCATAAAACCCGGTTTGGCTCCAGACAGCATCCCGAACCCGACTCATGTCCCGCCCTTTGAGCGTCCGGCCCACGCCCTCGAACACCGAGTTGGCCGCCATTTTCCTTCTACGCGCCAGGTACTCGTGTGGTGGCACGATCTCCGAGTCGTCATTCAGCCCGTCGTCCGAGTCGTGCAGCGACTCGACCGAGTCGACCCGGTATATCTTTGACCAGTCGGGCACGTTCACCGGCGCCGACGTCGCCATGTGCCACCCGCGCGGCGAGTCCGCCGTCCCTTCAGGCGCCCGGAACTGGTGCACGATCATCGGCAGCGACCCCTTGTCGCCGGAGTCGTCGAAGGCCAGAGAGAGCCCCCCTGCCTGGCGGCGACGCCGGCGGTCGGGTGCCGCCGCAGGCGGGCGGCCCATGCCGTACCCGACGAAGCCCCCGCCGCCATCCGCGGAGGCGCGTGAACTCCACTCTCTAGCGGGGGAGTGGGTGTCGCCGCCGACCGACGCCGCGTCGATCATCGACCACACCTCGTCCTCGCCGAGATCCGGAGAGCCGTCACCGGCGACGGCACGTTGCTCCGGACCCCGACCAAAGCTGCCCAGAAAGCGCTCGTTCCGGCTGGTGGTTAATTTCCTACCTTTGGCCATTGGATTTCAAAAATTCAAATCGAGATGGAAACTCCTGAAAATTTACCGGCAGGCCGATCGCCGGGAAATTGTTTTTTCCCCAGAGTAAATAAGAAAAAATCAGTTCTTTAGCTCCGACGTGGATCACCGGAATCTTATTCTCCGACGATCGGAAAAAACAAAAATAAGGTTACAAAATAATGAAGATGGTAATAATAATATGAATATGTGCAAAGTAATTGCTGTGTGTGTATATATAGAAAGAGACTCAACTGCGGATGCTTGGGCGTGTATATATAACATTGGATTGGGAACGAAGGGGTGGTGTGGGTCCCACCGGTATTTCATTTGAATTTGGGTTTCATTTTGTCTGCATTTAATCAATGTCATAAAACGACAAGGCATGCACGGTGAGAGAACCTTTAGAAAGAGACGAGCACACTGTAAAATCAAAACAACTATTTCATCCCACTCGTGGTGATTGATCTCAACGCTACTCTAAAAGCGCGTGAACGCACGTGCGCGTTGATAGAATTGTTTCGTGATTTTGAGGGTGTGATGAATATGAATTTGTTTTGACTTTTATTTGTTTTTTCTTTAATCATAATTAATTTTTAAAAAAAAATGGTATGAGTATTTGTTAGTGAAATTTGATTGTATATTAAAATAATATTAAAAATAAAATAATTAAAATTAATTTGATCTGAAAATATGAGAGGGATGATATGAAATGATGGTTAATTAAAATTCTGTGAGTAGATGAATAATTAATTAAAGTTGATATGATATTTAATAATGATTATTTGATATTATTTAATTATATTGATAATACTGAAAATAGAGAAGTTAAACTAAATTTTAATTTTGATTAGTTTTTTTTTTAATGAGTTGATATTCAATCACACATTCACAGTATAAATTTGTAAGTGAAAAAAGGTTTAAACAAAATAGACATATGTGATTGGTGATAAATATAGGAGTTGTATTTAAGTCAGCGAGTGTAGTTTGACTCAACTCATTAAGCCTAAAAAAAATGAAGAGACTCGTTTGATAAATAATTTGAATTCAAGTTCGTGTAAAACTCATTTTTGTTAGTTTTAGCTCAGTTTGACTCACTAAGGCTTGAAATATAATATTTTATATAATTTATTAAATTTAACCAAAACTTAGTTCGATAAATCTCATGTTCGACTCGTTAGAGTTCGAGTTCATTTCGTTAGCATTAATAAATAATTTGAGCTCAAGCGTGTCGACTGGATCCACTTGACTAGATAAATACTCGAATTTGAGTATCAGAATAATTTAAGCTCAACTCTTTTATATCTAATGATAACACAATGGAAAGAATGGATAAATTGTTGATTATTAATTAAGTTATTCACAATAATGGATAAAGTATTATTATTATTATACAAGTCACAACTTACTATTTTTCATTTAAAATGGAAAATTAATGTGATTGATCATTACAAAATCCACAGAAGACGATATTAAAGAAACCAAAATGATCATATTTTTTGTTCCATGATGTATTGCTCATCATATTTTTCAATACTTTGGATGTGTAATTATGTGCATTTGAATGTTTGCCAAATTCATATTATATTTTGTATATACTAGTGGCCCGGAATAAACTGAATACACTGATAAATTACATATATAATAAGAAAACTTTTAAATAATTATACCATCAGCTAAATATATGATACGAACCATGAATTCACTTGATCTGAAGATCTGCAAATGCAATAAGTCAATCTGTGATTTTATTGTAAGGTATCACCACAAAATTAAAAGCTTGTTTGACATTTAAAAATCAATGATTATATGAATTGAATTAATCTCACGATTTGCAGTTAGTGGAGTTTAGTTTTAGTGTATGGTTGAAATGGGGTTAAGGTCTACGGGTGGCGCTATTGGTAATTATAATAAGGTTTATGTTTTAAAAGTTGTAGCTTTTGACTTTTGACTTTAGGTGTATTGAGTTACTGTCAATTTTTTGGAACCACAAATGCAACTAATTATAATATTATTATTATTATTATTATTATTATTATTATTATTATTATTATTATTATTATTATTATTATCAATATGACTACAATTAGACGAACATGTTTTTTTGGAATATTTTTGTATTTTTCATAAAGAATGTTAAATTTCAAAAACATTCGTTAAATATAAAATATATATTTCACAATATAATTATCCAATTTTGTTCAGAAAGTATGACGACTTGACGCACATAACCATTATGGGCAATACTAGAACTCCTACCGTAATTTCAATGGATATTTCAATGTTATTGAAAAAATTCCAACAATAACATTTTTAACTGTTTGAATTATTGATGAGAAAAATAATTTCAATGAAAATTGCACATTCCAATAAAAATTTCTACAACGATAAATCTATCATTATATAAAAAGAATAACCTTTTTATAAATTTGAAAACTTTTTCCCGCTAAAATCATTAAATATATCTTGCATATAGTAATTGTTTGACAAATCTGAATAGGCAAAAAAATCGGCTCATTAATTGTGTAAAGATTTATTTTTCTTTTTTCCTGTTTTTTAGTTTATCAAAACCGTTATTTGACAATAAATATTTGTTTTTCTTTTTTCCTATTTTTAGTATAAATCTACACGAGCTTTTACAAATCCCATTGCATACGTGTTTAAAAAATCTTATCTCTTATCTATACAAATTTAAAAAACTAAAATAAAATAGAAACCAATTCTTAATTACTACTAGAAATCCATTATCTTTAAAAAGAAAAAGTAAAATAAAATAGAAACCAATTCATAATTACTACTAGAAATCTATTATCTACTTTAAGAAGCTAATTTTCATCGGTCTAATTACTAACATTTTTACAAATATTATAAGCTAACCATACAAAAAAGTATAACAATAATTGTAATCAAATTTTTTTATATTCTCTTATACAAAATAATTTCATATTGTTTGACCCTGAATCTTTATTTATAATTATTAAGTATTGTTTATCCTCCTCTTTAATTTATAATTATTTTTTTTCTTCCTCTTTTTAAATAAGATCAATAGTAATTTCCACTTCTGCCATTGAGTGACTCAAACTCGAGGTCTATTTATAATATTGGTCCCGTGCATCGCACGGGGTACACACTAGTAATTTGGAAAAGTGTTGTTGAAATTGTCAAATTTCAAATATAATTTTCAGGGATATTTTATTTCAAATGAAGATTTTTGTGTTGATATCTTTTGAACACCTATTAAAATTTTCCAACAAATGTTTTAATATTGAATTCTCCATAAAAAAATATATTCAAGGATTTTCATTTAAATTCTCATTTTTAACTTACCCATCCCTGTTTCATGATCGATTCTTGAGTTGAATATAATATTAGTCATACTTATTTCAACAAGTGTCGTTATAATGATGACATGTCACAATTTTTATCAATGCATCTAATTAAACAAACAAAACTGCATGATTGTATATTTGGTCCTACCACTATGCGTCGACAACCTTCCAACTGGCCCTATCAGAATTTGCCACATGGACTACAAATTAAGAAAATGTTGGTCTACTTCACACGTCACCACTCACTATCCGAGCCAATTTGGTCAGCAGTTTGGAAAATTGGGAATCCATTTTGATTTATAGAAATGAAAATCCACTCCTAAAATAAATAAATAAATAATGTTAATTATTATTAATTACCATAGCATTTGTTTTTTTTATTTTTAATTCTTTTTGTTTCTCCTCGTTGCACATAAAGAAGTTAAATGCAACGAGCCTATGTAAGCTCAGTTCTATCGAGATCAAATTCATTTAGTTAACAAACCAACTTTAGCTCTACTCGATTTATTTAAACCTCCAGTGCATGTTTGCTTGGTGGGATTATGTAGGATATCCCGCTTAATCTAGACATAATCCTGCGTTTGGTTCATGGGACTAAAGCCCGCAAGAATCCCATCGACCCGGTATAAAAATGACTTAATCCCTTATACGTGGGATAAACTAATCTCAGAAAATAGGTGGGATTATTCCTATCCTGTTGTAGTATATTTCTATTTTACCCCAATTTTAATAATTTTTGGACTGTTTTTGATTTATTTGAAATGAGTAAAATAGTATTTTACACCACCTACACATTTTTTTTTTTTAATTTAAAGTTATCCTATCCCTTTATCATATATAACAAACACAGGAATAGTCCAATTCCAACAGTACAATCCTTCCCCGTTGGACTAAATTAGTCCAATCCCATTCTGAAAAGCAAACAAGGACCTAATGACAAGTATCACACACATATATAATAACTATATTATATATAATGATGTCCATTTGGTTTGATTGAAAACATAATGTCCTTATTTTAAATAGAAAATTAAAGCTTATCTTATTGAAAGTGTAATCCCATTATGCACAAGCATTGCTTCAATTAATTGGGACACTGACTAGGAATCATTAAGGCAAACCCTCATAAATTCTTAATAATGTATTTAGGAGCTTCATGAATGATTATAATTAATGGGTTCATTTTTTTCCCCTAGACCCATAACCCATTAAATATGACTCAATAATTATAAATTAATTTATTCCTCCTAATAACATGTTACCAAACAAGCATATATGCCTTGAATTACTTTTCTTTTTACAAAATAAATATCCATACAATTTCTCAATGTTCTTAGATTCTATGTTTTTGCTAATTGCAAATTTTGTCAGACATTTGAAAAAATATATAAATTATATTTTAAGATATGAGAAAAAATTTACACCAAAGAAAGATGCATTAACATAAAGTGGAGTCTTTGCACAGCCACATTAGATGGATGAGAACAAATTGGTGGGCCATAATTTTTTACTTGTCGTATGTCAAATAAACTAAAAAAAAATCTTATCATGATTTTTCTATATTAGATTTTATAATTTTTGTTTATTTCAAGAAAATTTACTAACAAATACATAGGCATAGTTAGAAATAAAAATAAACGATCCAAATAATTGCTTAATAAACTAATTCAACAAACTGGGTAATAAATGAAAAATTTATTCAGTAACTTCCCATATTGCATAAAATGCTTGCTGATCAAATAAAATGTGAACATTTTATCCAATTAACTGAGTTAGTTATTTTCATAATTATTTTTACCGTCGATAAACTAAGGACAACTAAGGTGCTTACAAGTGTACACTAATTAGATAAGAAATATTATTAATCTTTGCATGATTGCATGTTATAAAGCATAGTAGAGGTGTTTATAATGTCACTTTGGTCAAATAATCGATCTAATTATCGATTATTGTTTGAAGCTGATGCAGTTACGAAATCCGATTGGCGGGTAGAATTGTGGCGGGCTCCACGTAAAAATTATCAATGGCTCCACCATGTATGGCTGGACCCAGACTTGCAAGTAGTGACCTAACTTATTTGGGCCCATCGGCCATGGCTAGGATTGAGCCGGAGGTGGGCCCACGTGGCTTGGGCGTAGTTTGTTGGCATGTTTGGGCCGTAAATATTTTGGGATTTGATTGATGATAAGGAAGACAGTCTTTGGGAATAATGTTGAATAAAACGTCATTTCATTGTGTTATTGGGGTAGAAGTGTTTATTGGCATAAAATATTGCATTATTTGCATGAGACAAACTAATTGTATCGATCATTATATGTAAATATATATACATATATTTTAATGAAAAAATGAATGTTTTATTGACATTTTAATTTGAAAGTATAATATCTATTGAATAATATTGAAAAAATATGACTAACTTACCCACCTCAAGTTAAATGTGATGTTGGGAGTTTAATTATAAGATTTTTTATTTTGGCAAATAAATGGTAGAGGAGCTTGATCTTTCCCCTCGTTGGCCTTTTAACTAACTATATATTTCAAATGTTTTGACAATATGGTTGCTAGGTGTTATATAATAATATCTACCATCTTATTTATCGAATCATATTATATTTTTAATGATATGAAACAATTTTTTTATATAGTTTTGAAAATACCTTATAATATATGGCAAGCTCTACGTACTTCTACCAAACTGATACACTATGCTTCAGAGTAGATTGCTGATAATATCATTTCGAGCATGATAAATCTTTCAATTCTCATTAAAACAGATACTCTAATGTTCTTCAACTGATAATGGCATTTATTTATACATAAAAACTACAATATGAATAGCTAGACTTTATAAAGACTAGTAAATGACATAAATAGTAAATTCTAATGCTTATAGAATTTATAATTTAGAATTTATTAATTAACACGACCCAATAAAACAAAAGATAAAAAAATAAAATTAAATAACCTATTTTTAGGGTTGTATCACAAACTTTGTTTAATTTACTAACTTACGATTAACTTCTCTTCTAGAGTTTAGGTTTAAACTTCATGATTGACTTTGTTAGCGCTATTTTTCATTAACTATTTGATTGTGACCTTACACGACTACATGCTTTTTAATTATATTTTATTTTTTTGTTCTACTTCATATTTTATTTGGTGTTTGATTCTTTTGTGGAATTAAACATGAAATTGATCTCTATGAAATCTAATTCCATATAAATAAACTCACCATAAAACAAAAACCCTATATTTAGAAGTGGGGACCATGCTTGTCAGTTGAATATTGAAAAATTAAATAAAATATTTGGTGAAATCAATAAATTAATAAATTTCGAACTTTTCTGGTCCAGTCCCATGTTACGTTCACAGCCAATCATATTATATGTTTTTCCTTTTTATTTATTTCTTCGAGTATCTTAAGGTATATAAGATCCATGAATTATGGGATTGAAATATTTGTAATGCTATGTAATAGTACATCTTTATTAACAAACTCCTAATAAAATTCAGTCTAGTAGTAGCTATTAGGTTTGTGGCGAATAGTTTGTGGATTCGAGTCCCACTAAACAATTGATTTTGTCACATAATTAAGGGTTGAATTTTTTATTTTATTATTATTAACATATATATATATATATATATATTTTGTATTTCCAATATATCGTGATTTAAGTATTTGATCTAACATGAGTTTTTCTTTTTCTTTTTTGTTTTAAAATAATTTGGTAGATGTAAATGTAAGAAGTTGGGGGAAATAATTTGTAGGGAAAATTTGAAAAATGATCATTGATCGGGTAACTTGAAACTATGAGTGCATATTAAATATGTCATAATTCTCAAACTGGTCAATTTAAATTCAGTAGTTATTGAAATTTTGTTGATGCTACTTCTAAATCTAATACAGACTAATAAGAATGAGACTAGATAATTTTAAAAATTTCCCGATTAAAATACCAAGGCCTTTAACCAGTATTATTGATTTAATTGTCTTAATAAACATATATTGTCTATTTATAGGAGATTATACTTGCAATTTCTATTTTATTTCTTGAAAAACATTAATAAAACAAATTTAACTATTTTAGTTTGTGAATTAGTATCAGAAAGAATCTTACCTGCTATGCCTGGACGGATTACCATATGATCTCATCCTCATTGTTAGTAGAAATCTTTTAATTAAAAATTTTCTATGATTAATTGCACTGTTTGATTTGTGACCTATTTTTTTATTTTACTTTTTTAATTTATTTTTCTGCTAACAAAACAGTTGTCAATAGCATATTTTATAACAGTTGTCAAACAGCATTCTT
>BKCP01012625.1:757363-768893 GCA_008636005.1 Striga asiatica
TCTTTTTTTTTTTCTATGATCAAACAACGCATATTGCAAAAAATCTTCACTTTTTCTGAAAATTGACAGAATAATTAAGTAAAAATAGTTTGCGAGCAATTTCAATGGCGCATCATAAAACTTTTTTCATGATGAAATTTTTTTCGTGTGGGGAGTGAAATGAGTGATTTGGTCAATAAGTGGGAGATTTAGCTTTATATGCTAGTAAAGGGCCGAGATTCCCACTACGTGTGTGATGTTTGATTTATCAAGAGAATCTGACGGCCAGGATTTTACCCGATAATTAACTAATTATAAATAGTTGTAAATTTGTAATCAATATCCATTTGAATCATATTTAGTTTTTATTTTTTACATTTATTGGGGAAGTAAATGTGTAAACGAGTCAATTCGAGTTGATTTATAACTTTTGATACTCGAGTTCGAATTCAACTCGTTTATTAATATTAACAAATCGTGTCTCAGCGGGTCAAACTATAAAAAATTATATAAAAATATTTACTTTTAAATATTAACTAGCCGAGTACAATGCTCGTTTCATTTAACAATTCCATAATAATTATAGTGTTGGGTCGCTGTATTACATTTGGGCCATAAAAATGGAATCTTGATAATCATTACGGATGGACAATAGTGAAGGGGGACCAAATTAATCAAGGTATTAATATTGCAAATGGATTTTAATGAAATAAATCAATGTTTCAAATCATGGGATGAGAATATGGTAGTAGTTTTTTCTACTTGTTATTATGAACTTTTTGGTGTTCGTGTGTGTATGGTAAATATAAATACTCACTTCGTTGAGAAATAAGTTATTTCAATTATTTATATAATTATTTATCATCCACTGCCAAACTTATTCCCATTCCCAGAGCTCCGATATCATACAAGACTTAACAAATAAAATAAAATAATCTAAGTATAATAGATAAATAAACCAAATAAATCCCGAAAATAAAATGAATAATTATTAGAAAACGTAATATATAAATACTTTACCCTAAAAAAAAAGGAGAATTATCAATTAATTTATTGCCTAAATATTATTTTTTAATGGTTATTTTATACTTTAATTACTTTATCTAATATTAGAAAAATTATTAGAAACAAAAACTCAAAATTAAAACCAAACTAATTTCTAAACGAGTGAAGAATTGCCTATAAACGAGTGAACAGTGAAGTAGTACGTTCACATTGGATTTTGACCAATATATGAGAATACGGAACATTTCTATTTTACTCCAATAGTTATCGAGTTTTTTTGTTGTTGCATTAATACATAAATATATATATATATATACAAATATATATATGTATGTATTAATCAAATGATAAAAAATCGTAGTGAAAATGTCCTAAAATCCGACCTAATTCCCAACATTATCCAAAAGTAATAAACATATATACGGCACAATCATTATTCTTTTTCAGATATAAAATATGAGATAAGCGAAAAAATTATTTTGCACATGCAACCATTCATATGTCTCAATCTTATGGGTACTTATCAAATTAAAAGCCCTTACTACCATCATCTGTAATCATCACCCTCATGAATACTCATCCCAACTTGAAACAAAAAAATTAATTATTAAAAAAATGGGAAATTATTGCCTAATGAGGAAAAAATAATAACAATAAATGGAATTAAATATATAAAAAAAACGGGGCGACAGGAATTTGGTTCCTGTCACCATTATTATGCTCTTAGCTCTTAAAGCTCGTAGTAATAAATGAAAATTATATATTTTGTAAAATATAGAATAGTAAATTTTTGAACAATTTAAAAACATATAATAAGGTTTTTGTTAGACAACTCTATCTATTTGATTTGGTACGTGTAGAAGACAAATGTTGGTCTGTTCGTTCAAAAGGTGTTCCTGGTCGCTATTGTAATATATTTTTGAAAATAATTAAGAATACAAAGTCCACTATATGTACCCCGTTTAATTCTTTTATAATTTTCAGTATTTCATACTTTGCTTCTTTATTTATTTCTTTTATTGTATACTGTTTGAGACATTTATATCGGCATCTAAGACATTGTATTGAGCGTATTCGAAAATTCATATTATATTCAATGGCACATATATCTTTCTTACATTATAAGTACGTTTATCTTCCATATGTTTTATCATCTCATATCACTATTAGTCATTAGACAATCATATATTTTCAAATTGAAATAACATTTTTGACAAAATATATACAAACAAAAATATAATATTTCAAAATAAAAAATATTAATTTGTGTTCAAAATGTATAACAGGTCCAACAATCTCTATTTCATGCAGCGTATTTGACTTATTATGAATAGATGTGATTGGTAACTGAAAAAACAATGGTTATTTGTAACCAAACAGTACCTAAAAAAAATGTAAAAATAGAAGTAATTTTGCGGTTTGTACTTTGTGCATTGGGTGGAGGTCTTGATCCTACCATTAATTATATCAACTGTCCCTTCTATTCTTTCCAACAGTAACATTATCTGGATTGATAATCTGATATGATTGGCATCTCAAATCGTCATATAAGTCGTTTTCTTGGTTAAATACAAAACAATATTTCTATTTAACCACTACAATTATGATAGAACTAAAGCTCTAAAGTCAGCCTACTAGAAAAGCAAACAATTAATAAAATAGTTGAGGTATATGTTTTTTTGTAATTATATTTTAGCTAATCCAAGATAAATAGAAAAAGAAAGAACACATTATTTATTTACCACGAATCGTTTCCATATCTATTTATAATTAACTAGTACGGTACTCGTGCGATGCACGAGAGCATTTATTACCTATTTGTTTTTTAAAAGGTATTTTTATATTTAAATTGTCTCATGACACTAAAAATATCATGAAAATAAAATTTATATATTATTAAACACTTTCTTATGTAAAACATTATTAGTTTAATTCTTTGGCACGTAAGGTACTACATAAATGTTCGAATTTTATCTAAAATTGCATATTATTGGTTATTAGTTAACAAATTTTTAAAAAATTAAAGGATCTTATTATTAAACAAAATGTAGTAGAAAAAAAAAGTAGAAATTTTTAGGGATTTTCACCCATTAATTATTTTAAAATCTAATTCTAAACTTCAATTAAGAAAAATTGAAAAGAATAATCAGTTATTCTTGGAAATGAAACCGATTTTTCTATCAATAAACCGATTTTTTTTATCAAACAAATTGATCTGAATATTTTTCTAAATCAAAAAAAAAAATCATCAATTTTTCCTAAAAATGTAACCGAATTTTCCTAACATTGCACCTTTCTTTTTACCAAACAAATTGAATTGAAAACAATTCAAATAAAAAATTGAAATAATTTGCTAATGTGTATGCAGCTGTCTCTTTCCTAAAGAAATGATATGAACTTAACCCAAAAGAAAAAAAATGATACGAACTTACCAAAATCTCGGTAAAACATGGTTAAGAAAAAACATAAGAATCCAAAAAAAATCGATGCATTTAAATTTTGAAAAGTTGCACACTATTTTTCTTAAATAATTGGATAAGGTGACTTTAAATATCAAAGATAAACTGCTTTTGTTACCAAAAAATGTGGACATAGTTTTGAATGTACATCCCATCCAAATATAAAATTTATTTTAAAATAAAAATTGCACGTGGTTTTATCCAATTTACACACTTTTTTTGAAAGAAAAAAAGTTATTCAATAAGATTGGAAGAATTGATTAAGAATTATACAACTGTTTGTTTCCTAAATTTGTATCCAATTTGCACGGTTTTTAAATTAATTTGCATTTAGAATTGTTTTCATAAATAATTGACACATTTTTTGAATAAGAATCTCAAAATTTGTTACCAAAAAGATTTCACCAACAAAAACAATGACTTACAGAACTTGAAATCTTTACCAGACTGAGGGCTCACCATCTCCATCCGCAGACCCGCACTGTGCTTGGGGACTCCAATCTCAGACGAACCACGACGACATCAAAGGCATACAACTTCAGGGATGGGCCGATGATTAGTCGAGAAAAGTGCTTGCATTTAATCATCTAATATTACATTTGTGCACGTTTAGTTCCCCACATTTACGCATCTTTCGACTTATTTGAATTATGATCAGCTCTCGTGCTTTGATGAGTGTTTGAGTGATTTTCAGTACTTTTGGAGCTATTTCTGTTGCACGATGAGGTGTGGATGTTCGGAAGAAGGACGAAAAAGTGTTATCAGCAAATACGGGGTCGTCCAGTACTGACCAGCAGCGTCCCATACTGTCTCAATAGGCCCATGTATTTCACGTGCTGGGAAATTAATATGATTGGGCCCAGATATTTTATATTGAAATAGTGGCCTAATAATGAGAAGAGGAAGATTACTTTGACCAGGAATACATAAGGAAAGACGTGGCAAAAGATAAGGAATATAAAGAGATTAGGACTTCGACTTGTAGAGGGGATTATTATTCTTGGAGATTGCGGCTGCGACAGAAAGCGTGGACAGAGGGCTGGAGCAAATCGCAAGACAGAAGCTTTGGAGAATTAGAGAAGAATTCCTTAATTTTCTTTCTTTTTCTTTTATTGTGTAATTAATTCTTTGAACATGTTATTGAATATTGTGAGTGAGTAGTCTTTTATTCTAGTTTCGGGGAAGTCGAACCCTACGATTGACTATGTTTTGATTAATTTATATGGTTGATGAATTCAATATCTTTTAGGAATTGCTTGTGTTATTTTGAATAATTCACCATGTTGTGTTAATCTTGTTTAGATTGATCACCTAGATTAGGCTTTTCATATCTACATCTGAATTAGACCTGCAAACCGTAATTGTTGTTGTGTTTAATTCATAAGAGGTAACCGGAAGATGGTAACTACCGGGGATAACACGGCCTAATTAAGCGAACGAACGCGGTTGAGTTCACTAATTAGTCTAGCCTATTTTTCTAATTCGTAAAGCGGCTAATTGTATTAAATCTTGAAAACGTTTTTCCGGACTGTACAAGAAGTCAGGTTTAACCGTCTCAGGTTGGGCAGTAAGGGTCGAAGAAGGGCAATCACTCATTCCTAAAACCAGCCTTCTTAAGGCCAAAGAGTCAGGTGGAAAAGGGGGGAGGGCTCCCCGTTCCTGGTTCTCCTGTAGCTGGAACCTCCGGAACCACAAGAATCCTTAGTTAGAATGGGATTCCAACTCAGCACCTTTTGAGTGAGATTTTGAGAAGCGTCTCACGGTTAAATTAAAAATAAGGAAAAATTCGTTAACAGACCGTGTTGTTACCTAGGCCTAGTAATTCTATGAGATAGCGGAATCTGATTCTAAAATTGATTAAACGAGTCAGTCGAGGGTGTAGACGGAACCGTGGACTAGATATTTCTCCATTTATTTGATAATCATCTTTATTTGCTGCATTTGATTTCATTCTATTAATCATATTTCTAGTAGTTAATTAATTCATACCAAAACCTCCCTCTTTTATTAGTATTTTCATGATTTCAATTGAAGAGAATAATTACAATTAAATTCCACACTCCCTGTGGGTTCGACCCTTGCTCACTACTACTGTTAGTTGGTAGAAGTCGGTTAAGGAAAATATAAATTATAATTTTGCCGCGTTGCGACGCGCGGTCAGCCGAGCGGTCGAGGGTGACCACCGGCCGGAGCCACGCCGTCCCTGAGGAAGGCAAAGCGATGGAGCAAGAGGAGAGGAGACGGCAAATTTGGGGATTAGGTTTTCTAGGGAGAGGGAGGGCTCTGATAAGAGTGAAATTAGTATTCCAGTTCTTCAATATTTGAAAGAGTCCAACAATCAAATGATATTCTTTCCAAAATTTTAAGATTGTTATTTAGTTATAAAAATATGGTCAAACTAATCTGATAGCATATATCATCGATATTCTCCCACTTTTTAGGAAGATCATATTTTTAAATTTCTGAAAAATTCAAACAGATTTGGTAGAGGCGGTATATTTCAATTTTTGTCAAAATATTTATCATAAGTAGTAATTCTGAAATTTTAGGCGGAAACTGAGATATTTTTTTGCTGATTTTTTAGTTGATTTTTTCTAACAAATATCATTCACTCTTTATATATTAATAGATCAATTATTTATGTAGCCTTGCATTTAATTTTTAAACATAAACAAGTGAAATCAGTTTACTGTTTTGGTGATATTAAATAATCAGAATCTAATCATCAAACATAAGTTAACGAATTTTAATTTCAGTAGCAATTAATTGAAATAATATTATGGGTTAACTATTTGCCTAATTAAGAGCACAGTTTGAGAAGTTAATGGATCTTAAAAAATAATTTTTGATGTGCTTATTAGTTCATCAATTATTTAGCCCAATTACTATAATTGATTTTTAACAGATTCCATAAATTTTACTATTTGAGTAGTTAAGGGATCTAAAAATTGAATTTTTTATTTGTTTATTATTTCTTTAATTATTCAGCCACAATTGCCATAATTGAAATTTACCATAAAATAAATTTAAAAGTATTTTGAAATTCGAATTTAATGATGCAAAGGCGGGGTTTTCCAAAAAAATGTGAACAAAATTATCAAGATTAATACCTTTTAAATTTTTAGGCGAGATTTTAATTATTTTTCAGGTAAATACAAACCTTTTAATATATTAATATATATTATAAATATTATAAAAATATCAGCATATACCCAAATCAGTTGAACACACAATCAACTTTGATGTAATTGTCAAACCATAATCCCATTAGCAATCCAACCCGCCAAGCCGCCGTCGAGTTTCGCTGGCCTCCAAGGTTTCCGAGCCGCAGCCGCAGCCGCAGCCTTCAGCCGTCCGTTTAAAACCCACACTTCACACCCTTTCTCTACAGAATCCCTTTCCAAACGTTGTAGCCCTTTCATTAATTTCAAGAAGTTGTCATCGAAAATCTGAAGATGAGCGATAATATTTCCGCCGACACCAAGCTACCAATTCCCGGCAAACGGAACATTCTTTGCCGCAATATATTATATACTGTATACCAAATATGTATTATATTGCTAATATATATATACTAAATTTAAATCATGCTTAATAAAGGTAATAGAATCAATATTTGACCAAAATGATTGTATATATTAATTACATTGATTTTTTCAATTTGAATTTTCAAAAAATATTTAAAAAATATGTTCACAATTTGGGCCTATCTTTATGGCCCATAAAACAAGAAAATTCACACTTGGTCGAAATGGGCTAGATAGATGGGCCGAGCATAATTACTCGGGGAAGTTAGTGGATTTTAGAGTAAAATGCAATTTTAATCATGTATGTTTCACTTCCTTAACTTTGTCGTCCTCTTCGAACTGTATTTTTTACTTTCGTCTCATATATTTGCAAAAAAGTTACAAAAATGTTTTTCTCGCAACAAAAAGGTCCTTTATGTTTTGCAAAAAAATATTCCAATTTCGTTCCTTATGTATGAAAATGACATTTTTGTAATTTTTTTTTGCAAACATACGGGACGAAAATAAAAAACACAATAAAAAAAGGACGAAAAAATTAGGTAGTGAAACATACAGGTCAAATATTGACTTTTTGCCTTCATTGAATATAGGGATCAGCTATTTTATTTTCATATTTGTTTTACTTAGATGCATTATGATCCGAACATCATTATAAACACTATCATGCATTAATAAAAGAATATATTGATTTAGAACAAGGAGCGAATTATTAATACAAGAATATATTGATTTAGACTATGGAACGAATTATAAGACCCAATAGAACTGTAATTACTTTTTGCAGCATCAAGAAAATCAATAAGTTGGAGTGTATTATAAATTATAAATTTATTTATTTAAAGAAGAAGGATTATATTATAATTTTAGTATTATTAAAATGCAATACTCATTAAAACTTCTTGCATATTTGAGTCACATTTATTATTAATCAGAATAATTATCAGCCAAAGAGCATTAAATATAGTTAACTGTGTTTGGGTCCTTGATTTCTATATTCAAAGCAAGGCTGCTTGATATGCTTTTCCAATATATATGCTTATTTCGTTTTTTTTTTTTATTTAAATATGCATTTCTGTTAACAAAAATTGATGCTTATTTCATATATTATGGGTCGGAAATTAAGTTATTCCTCTCATTTTGACATTGCATTTTATATTCCATTTGCTTGGATAAAAATACGCGTAATTATAATTAAATATGGGTGGGTGGTTGATTCTATAAAGTCACTAGTCCAGACTCCAAAAGACAACTAGAAATTAAAATAACATTCCAAATGAAAATAACAAATCTTGATTCCATCCAAGAACGAAGCAAATAATTAAAAATAAACTTTTACTCGTCTGCTCCATGATTTAAGGATATAATCATGATTGAAGATGAAGGATAATGTTGAAAAAAATCATAGGAAGGTTATTAAACAAATGCATTTTATATTCATCTTTTCCCAGAGCTGACAAGCAACAAATTCTATATATGGGCTGGCAAATCACCTAGAGAAAAACACACTTAAATTAAAGTAATGAGTATTAGTACAAAAAGCAATGAAAACTGCCCATTACAAAAATGTTTGCGTATCGATCATGAGCATGTTAAGATCGTTCATGAGTCACATATTATGATCTCAATTTACAAGAAGTTAAGGATTGAGTAAACTACATCTTTAAAGAGATTTTTTTCGATCTTATCATAGGGAACTATATTTAAAATGTATCTAAAATAAGTAAACTATATTTAAAATGTACTTTAAGGAAGGTAAAAAACATTGTATAAAGGATACTATTAATATAAGTTAGATGATAGCTGATAAGCTAACTTATAATTTATAAGTGATTTTCGAGCTTATAGCTAATAACTTATGACTTATATAGCTGAAAAGTTAGCTTGTATAATAAAATTGTTTGGTAAAATTAGTTGATAAGCTGAAATTAAAATTTCAACCAGTTTATTTGAAAAGTTATTAAAAAAAGCTTATGAGATAACTTGATCTATTTGAAAAAGCTCGTTATATGAAATGAAGTTTATTGAATATAGAAAACTTATAAAATAACAAAATAAATCAATCAAAACTCAACTTTAACTCAACTTCACTATCTTCAATATCATCAATATAATTAAATAATATCAGTCATTCATTTTTACACATCATATCAACTTTAATTCACTATTAATCGACTCACATAATTTTAACTAACCATCATTTCCAATCATTTTTTCATACCTTTACATCAATCAACTTTAATTGTTTTATTTTAAATATTATTTTAATATATCCACTAACAACTAATCATACCACATATTTTCAAATTAACTATAATTAAAAAAAACTAATTTTTTATTAATTAAATTCATGTTCAATCACCTATCTTATTTTGTTACCAAACGTTAGCCTTCCTCGAATCTTATTTACAATACTTGCAGAAAAGAAAAAATAAAATAATCACAATTAGTGTGGAATATGATGGAAATTAAAACTTAATATGAACAAAGAAAAGTAAAGCCGGAAAATAAGCCAAAAACGTGTATTTTTACCATCTCAGCCAACTCAGCTTGTGAAGTCAATACACAGGAAGCCAAAAGAAAACTAGACTCTGATTTTGCATCTTGAAAAAAGAAAGAAAGGAAAATCACCATTAATTTGTAGAGCTCTTCGCAATTTTCATATTTTTAATCCCGTGTGCTTTGATTGCTTGCAATCACAAATCACAATCTTACTCTAGATTTCATCCCAATTTTCCTTTTTATTCCCCCCATTAATTCCCCAATTTTTCTTCGTTAAGTTTGAATATTTTCTTCACCGATTTGCCTCAGAAGAAGAAACTCCTCCCCGTCAAGATTCTACCCTTTTCCCACTTCTCCGGCCTTTTTTTTTTCTTTCCGATAATCATCTCATAAAGTTGCAAGCTTGATTCCATTAGGGTTTAAAAAAAAAAATGGGTGGATGTTTTAGCAAGAACAAGTTCTTAACCCCAGATGCCCCTTCCAATGGCTTCCGATCAGAAAATCAAGCCCAGCCGCCGCCGGAAAAACCCCACCACCGCCAATCGCCGCAAACCCACCACTCTCCTCCCAAAACCCCGCCGGCCCAAAAGCTAGAACCCAACAACATCCTCGGCAAGCCCTTCGAGGAAGTAAAATCAAGATACTCCATCGGCAAAGAGCTCGGCCGCGGCCAATTCGGGGTGACCTATTCCTGCACCGAAATCTCCACTGGGGCCCACTACGCCTGCAAATCGATCCTCAAGAGGAAGCTCGTGAGCAAGAACGATCGTGAGGACATGAAGAGGGAAGTTCACATCATGCAGCACTTGAGCGGGCAGCCGAATATAGTCGAATTCAAAGGCGCGTATGAAGATCGCCAGACAGTTCACTTGGTGATGGAGATTTGTAAAGGCGGGGAATTGTTCGACAGCATTATTGCTCAGGGGCATTACTCGGAAAAAGCTGCGGCCGATCTGTGTAGGCAGATTGTGAATGTGGTGCACCATTGCCATTTTATGGGGGTGATGCATAGGGATCTTAAACCGGAGAATTTCTTGCTATCGAGCAAGAATGAGAAGCCGATGATTTTGAAGGCAACCGATTTCGGGCTGTCTGTTTTTATTGAGGAAGGTTTGTGTGTGACTTTCTTGAATCTTGTTATGGCTTTGCTATGAGAATTTGTCTTGCTTTTAGGGGGAAAATAGAAAGAAAAATTTGGAAATTTGGTTTGTGTGATGTTGTTTGATCCATTTTTGTTTGCCCGATTAGTGCGTGCTTTATGTGTAGGAAGTTGAGGCTGTTCGATCAGCTTAGGGTATGTTTGGTAAAACTACCTATCAGCTGATAAGCTAGCTTATAACTTATAAGTGATTTTCGAGCTTATAGTTTATAGCTTATGACTTAGAGTTGAAGAGCTAGCTTATATGATAAAAGTGTGCTAAAATTAGCTATAACTCAAAGAAGCAAGAAGTTTATAGCTCGAACTCTTTTAGAAAGCTCATTTTACCAAACGAAGTTTAAAGTTTATTTGAATACATGAAGCTTATAAGCTAACCAAATAAAGCTATAAGCTAGCTTATTTGGTTACCAAATATAGCCTTAGAAGCATTCTTGATCGCTTTTAGTGTTTCTTGCATCTGAGTATAAGAGTGTTAAAGAGTTTTACCTTTAAGAAAATGAAGCAAACTTTATTATGCAATTTAAATATTCTCTTCTCCCTTAGCTATAAGTATATTAGTTAATTATGTTTGTTAAAGTCCTGATTTTTTTTAACGTCCGCTATTAGAGAAAGTCATTAGGTTTTTGGGTGGAGAGGTTGCAATGGTGAAAAAAATTGAATCTTTGTGCCGAAGAATTATTCGTTTGTTGATTTTAATAAAATCTATTTTTACGGATTTTGCTTGTCAAATTCCAGGTAAGGTGTATCGCGATATAGTTGGTAGTGCTTATTATGTGGCCCCCGAAGTTTTGAAGCGAAGTTATGGAAAGGAAATTGATGTGTGGAGTGCTGGCGTTATTTTATACATCCTTTTAAGTGGCGTGCCGCCATTTTGGGCTGGTAATAACAAATTTATCTCCCTG
>BKCP01012625.1:785805-796433 GCA_008636005.1 Striga asiatica
CCTTGAAAAGTTGAAACCACTTGATCATATGTGGCTTTTAGAGTAATATCGTTCCTCGAAATTTCGTGTTCCACAAAATAATGTGACCCAAATTTGTCCATCACAATCAAGAACAGTAGTGAGGTCAATAATATATGCTGCAAAATTTGCAAATATCCATTATTTGGGGAATATTCTTTTCTTGTGGGTTGTGGGCATCCACGCTGACGATGACATTTATCAATTGTCAAAAAATTCATTCTTCATATATTGTTTTTTTGCGACTTGAGTCGTATAGATTATTATGCATCAAGTTTCTACCTTTGTTTCTTTATGAAAGGCAAGTAATAGTGTAATCAAATCCGTTTCCAAAATGCTAGTTATGAAAAACAACGGACCATGTTTTGAATATAAATGATTCATAAAATAATATGGTAACATAAAATTTTGAAAAACAACTATATAAACTCTTATTTACCAACACTCATTTACAAATCGATATACAATTTAGATGTTAAATCAATTATTACAATTTACAATCAACTATTCGTCAATATAATCAACTATACGTTATCAGCTATCAACTAGTAATAGGTAAACACGTATAAATATGTCTCATATCTCTTCAAAATATATCTATCTTACTAATAAAAAAGTTTGATCGATTACAACTACATGCGATATATTCTCTCAATTTGGAGTTTTGGACACCACTAAATTTCTGTATAATATTTGGAACTGTATATGTTAGGTCAATTAATTTAACTTACTCACTTACATATTCCATGTATAAGTTGTATCTAATCTAATTTGTCTAAAACAAAAGTGATCAATTAAGTTTTAAAATTATTTGTCTTTAAAATATCGTATAGGCCTTTGAGTAGAAACTAATGAGTCTTTTCTATTTTAACTATGGACTAAAATGTATATAAAGGGTCGTGCTCATAACATCAAAACTCTTCTGCAGAGGTTACGGAAAAAAGCTAAAGAGTTCTCGTAAAGGTACGCTTCCACTGTTCAGTCTCGATTCTCAATTATTCAATACGAAAACTCTTGGATTAAAGTGATATGTTTTGCCTAAAGTTAAATTCCAACAAGAGGTTGTTGAGAAAGTGGAAACAGAGGATTATGTAAAATGTAAAATTGGCAGATGAGCTTGAAAATGTTTCCCCTCTTGAGATCATGGATGAGGCCCTCGAGATGTTTTTTTGGGCTCAATTGAAATTATGTTATTACGTAAATAGTATCTAAAGATTCGATATTTAAGTGTACTTTTGAATAATTATGGGGACCCTTATGTGATTAGTCTTTGACAAGAATGGTATTCTTATATGTGTACACTAATACTGCTTGAGAATGTCTTGTTTTTTAGTGCTTCAAGTTTGTCTTGTTGGGTGGTGTGTTTATCTAACGAGGAAAAGAGTGAAAATTGAAAGTGTGATATATCACCAGTTATTTTTGTGTCACAATTCACAACTAAGTAAATCTTTGAGATTTGCAAAACAAAAAAAAAAAAAATATGCATCAAAAATCCATTTGAACTTGGTCACAAAGCTTCTACATGTCGTCGAAATTAATGGTTGTCCTATGATCCTATCCATCAGCTCAAGAAGGGATTTAAGTCGCTCCCTTAGATCAGCTTTCATCGTTCAGTGTCTTGACATGTTCTGATCTTATGTTTTAACAAAAGTAACTTTGTTTCGCTCTGCAAAAGATATTAGAGTACTTTGCTCTTTCTATTTTTATAACCTCTTAAACATTTTTTTGGGATGCACCATGGTCAAAAGAGCTCAAGCGGTGTGTCAGTGGATACATGTGAATATGTGATAGAATTGCAATTAAAGATACAACAGATTGGTATTGTCTGAATGAAAATCTGAATTCTGAATTCTGAATGAAAACGAAACGAAGAAGCCTAAAGACTGAGAGGCCGCACACATGCTTTTTCCCATTCCCCTTACAAATTGGTATTGTCAAAATAATTTATTTAATAACTAAAATTTGCCTGAAATTTATAGAATAGACACTGACTGAAGGATTCGTAGATTTTACTTAAGAAGTAAATTATTTTGATAATACAGATTTGAAGGGGTAAAAAACATGTGCGATTCTCCATTCTTTTTAGGCATCTTGTATCAACTCATGAATGACTTCGCTTTCATTCAGATTTTTATTCATCTGTCGTATTTTTATTATTCATGAGATTGCAACTCGAACGTCCTTGTCTATCTCATGTATTAACACACGCGCTTGNAGAAATAGTGAAGTTATACTAAATCATTTTTGAGTAAAGTTTTGACTTTTGAACTTGACTCTAATTGGAAATTATAAGCCCAATTCGATTTGTACAAACATATAACAAAAAATGTGAACATATACTCACGGTTACAATATTAATTAGGATGGTACTTGTACGTTTAGAAAACACGATATGAAGGCAATTAAAATGATTAGCACGATGGACTAGAGCATCTCTAATGGTTTATGAATTGTTCTTTGTCATGTGGCATAATTAATCTTAGGATAAATAACTTTTTGCCATCCGAACTATCATGATTTTGGCGCTTTACCATATAAACATTTTTTTTTTTTTGCAAACCATCATATAAAGTGTGCGAGTTTGTCAAATTGCTTCTTATACCAGGTTTAAGCCCGGTTTCACCTCATTCAAACCGGTTTTTTGAGGCCATTCTAGGAATTAGATATTTATAATAATTAAAAGAATAAATAAAAAATAAAGAAAGATGAAGAAAACCATGTATTGACGAGAATTACATCGAGTTGAAGAAAAATGAAAAAATGAAGAAAAATATTAAGCAACCCCTCTCCATCTCCATCTCCATCTCCAGTGTCCATCTCCCGACCTCTAATTTCAAGCTCGAGCGCGAGCTGGGGCCTGACGTGAATTACATCGAGTACAGATTGTTCCGGCTGAACGAATCCATAGCCGCCGCCGCGTCGTCGAGCCGAAATTGGGGAAATCGAAGAAGAAAAGTCCGAATCCTCCTAACCCAAATTCTTCTTCTCCAAGCCTTGGGTCATCGACATTGAGGACCTCGACGACGGTGTATTTGATGCGGTTCTCGAGGCCGAGGAGGAGGTCGGGGTTGCTGAGGCCGACGTCTGCGTCAATAGCCACGGTAAAGAAGCAGAGGCGCACGAGGGAGAGGTGGATGTTGGTGGTGGTGCTGGTTTTGTCGCCTTTACCGGAGGTAATGGGTTTTATGGGATACTCCTATTGTTTATCCGATGTCCGAATTGTGGATTATTCNAAAAACAAGTCTTTATTATCTTGTCCTGATTATGTTTGGGATTTCTGTGATTGAGATGGAAAAAAATTATGGAAAAGAAATAGCGGCTTTGACTTTTCTGTTTATGTTTGGGATTTCTGTTAACTCTTGAATTAGGAAAATTATGTTGTTGCCTGAGATGGATTTTTATTTTTATTTTTTTCCGGCTGATAATACCAGACACGAGGGTCTCGTGGGAGAGCTGCGGCTTGCGGTTGTGCTGGAGGAGGGCTCAAATTGGGGGGGCGGCGGCGAGGATTCGAAAATGTTATTGAGGGTTAGAGCATCTCCAGTGTAGGAATGTCAATGTCAAATGTTCATGCCACGTGTTTGTAAATAATTGGATAACTTATCCTTTTTAATATCAACGTTGACAGTGTAAATAACAACATCCAAATACTTGGTACAATGCATACTTTCTTTTGTACGGGATTCTGAGTCATACTGTCAAAGAGACTGTTTGGTTTCAAACAGTGGGTTTCACTACTGTCAAGCCACATCAGATAAAATTAAACCACGACAGAACCCATTGGAGAGAAAAAAATAAAGACGGTGTTATGTGGCACATATTTTTTGGACTCTAACAGTCCGCACTGGAGATTCTCTTAGTCGATGATGGTGGTTTCAAGCAGAGCTCCGAATTTTCTTTTCTTTTTTTTTTTTTAAATTAAAAAATTAAAATGAATTAAAAATGGGTTAGTAGTTGTGAGAATTTGATAAAGAAGTGGGGTTGATTTGTTATTTTTGAATAGTCTATAAATTATGATTTCATCCCTTGGGTACTTTTGCAATATTTTAAAATTATTAATTCCTGAAATACCCTTGTAAAACAGCTTTTGCACTACAAAACTACTTTAAATATGGTTTTGGAGGACAAAGTGTAAAAAACGTGCAGTTTATATGGTGGTTTGCAAAAAAAAAAAATGTTTATATGGTAAAGCGCCATATTCTTGATAGTTCGGATGGCAAAAAGTTATTTACCCTTAATCTTAGAGCATCTCTAATGCTCTACTTTGAACATTAATTAAATTTCAACACATGTCAAATGATGAATGGAATGTAAATCCATGTAATATGAATGTTAAAAGAGAATACTTTAATTTGGAATACACATCTCCAATGCATCCCTTTCAAAACCTTAAAATATGTTAGATTTTTGATGAGTTGGCTTTCAAACACTCTTTGGAAAACTAGAAAGTGGGCTTCACACTTTGGATATTTATTGTCTCCATGTCAGCATAAAAGAGTCCATAACATTATGGATTGGAGAGTAATTTTTGTAATCACTTTATAACTTGATGATGTGGTTAACATTTTATTAAGTCAACATCTCACATTGGAGATGCTCTTATGTGACACTAAAAATGTCTAGAAGTCTTTCTATGTTTAGAAGTACTTTAGACATCATCTATTATATTTTTTATTATTTATTAAATATAAATCTCATTCCCAACCAATTATTACCCTACACATGTCAAATTATATTAAAATTGACATTTACCATTGGAGACAAAATTATATAATTCTCTTTCTCCATGTTATACATCTCTAAATGGACAATACACCATTAGAGATGCTCTAGCTCTTTACAGCGTCTACTACAATTTTTTATTTTTTATTTTTAACGTCGTATAACAATGCAATATTTAAAATAAAAGACAAACTATTCAGAAACAAGTTATTATAAACAAAAAAAATAATGTAACTTAGAAGTCAATGACAATAAACAATAAATTATAATGTAAAAATTAGTATATTTCCAATTAAATAAATAATTTGGTAAATGTGCAGGTAAATTGTCACAAAACTGTCGAGAGTTGCTAGGATAATTCCAAGGGCCCGTTCCGCCTGAGGTCATTATTAAGCGGATTGAATTGTATATAATGAAAAATGATATATGAGATAAATAAAAATTCAGTACTTGCATGGGTCGTAGTTGCTAATAGTAGGACTGTTGTTAACTAGTCTTAGATAGTTATAGTTTTTGATATATATATATATATATACATATCTTTTATTGAAATATCTTACTTAGAATTACCTATAAGATAAACAAAGGTATAACATTTAATCCATAGTATAAATATATATTATAGTTATATTCTAAAACTATAAATAATTTGGAAATTGTCTAGTATTATATTAGTAGTTTGGTGATAGTGGTTGAGTCTTAAATTTCTTATTTGATTATTTTGAAATCACTAACAATTGCTTTCGAAATGATTGTAAAACCCTAGATTAGTAGAGACGACAAAGTGTCATGTTACCTTTTGACACTCTTTAATCATCATTACTCTTTAATTGGATATTTAATTGCCTAATAAGAATAAAAAACATTGAACCATTTGACTCTTGGTGCCTTGGTGGTAATGTTGAGTCTCCACTTTTATGTAAAAAAAAAAAAAAACTAAAGATATTTTGTCATAGTTGGACGAATAGGGTGCTATTCAATGAGTTAGAAAAAATTATAAAATTGAAATAATCAAACAAATGTGTATATTTTCCAAACAAATTATGCGCATTCATACTGCGGATCGTCATATTTTTATTCAAACAATTTTTTTTTTTCTAAATTGTGATATTTTAGTTAGAAAATATAAATAGTGGATGAGATACGTAGAAATGATGGGACGAAGAATAAACACTTGGGATTTATGATATGACTTACTTGAAAAGTTGAAACCACTTGATCATATGTGGCTTTTAGAGTAATATCGTTCCTCGAAATTTCGTGTTCCACAAAATAATGTGACCCAAATTTGTCCATCACAATCAAGAACAGTAGTGAGGTCAATAATATATGCTGCAAAATTTGCAAATATCCATTATTTGGGGAATATTCTTTTCTTGTGGGTTGTGGGCATCCACGCTGACGATGACATTTATCAATTGTCAAAAAATTCATTCTTCATATATTGTTTTTTTGCGACTTGAGTCGTATAGATTATTATGCATCAAGTTTCTACCTTTGTTTCTTTATGAAAGGCAAGTAATAGTGTAATCAAATCCGTTTCCAAAATGCTAGTTATGAAAAACAACGGACCATGTTTTGAATATAAATGATTCATAAAATAATATGGTAACATAAAATTTTGAAAAACAACTATATAAACTCTTATTTACCAACACTCATTTACAAATCGATATACAATTTAGATGTTAAATCAATTATTACAATTTACAATCAACTATTCGTCAATACAATCAACTATACGTTATCAGCTATCAACTAGTAATAGGTAAACACGTATAAATATGTCTCATATCTCTTCAAAATATATCTATCTTACTAATAAAAAAGTTTGATCGATTACAACTACATGCGATATATTCTCTCAATTTGGAGTTTTGGACACCACTAAATTTCTGTATAATATTTGGAACTGTATATGTTAGGTCAATTAATTTAACTTACTCACTTACATATTCCATGTATAAGTTGTATCTAATCTAATTTGTCTAAAATCAAATTTAAATACGGAAATTTCCAAACACAACCGTGACTAGTGAGTCCCTACCACGATTTCCCTCTAGGTGGACCTTTGCTCGACACGTCGACCCCAAACCAATCATATCCCGCCACGTCGGATCACAACCTCAGACCAAAAACACGTCCACATTCAATGAACCTGACCAGGCCTTTCCCTGTCCCTTCATTTCCTCCTTTTATGTAGCTTTCTGTTTTGTCCTCCACAGAACACACGCACTCATACACACACAGTGCAGCCCATTAAAATTGAGCTAAAAAAGCTTCCAAATTCACTAGCAAAATCTCGTTTTACTGGTTTTTGTATATTTTTTTTTTCCCAAAAACTACGAAGAGGAAGCGAAGTATTTCAGCAATGGCTTTCTCCGTTAGCTCCGCCGTCCACAGCTCGTCTGTATCCTCTCCGTTCGAGCAGCAAATCAGAGGTAACGCTGTGTTTTCATTTTGTTTTTTAATTTGGGAATCTACCCATTTCATCATTTTCGATTTTTTTTTTCTGTGTGTTGATCGTGTTTGTTTTGTCTGTAACACTCCAGGTGCTCAATTGGGGTTGTTTCAGCCGTTGGATCGGCCCCATTTCCAACCGAAGGCGGCGAACTTGTGCCGGCGGCGTTGCGCCGTGGCTCCGCTGCACGCGGCGGAGCAGAAGCGGAGCGATTCGATTGTACCGTCCGCTGCTACCTTGTTCGCTCCAGGTTCGCTGAACTTTCTGTGCATCTGATTTTTCTTATTTTAAATAATTTAATTCATTTTAATATCTGAATGTAGTTTAATTGATGGTTATTTTTTCTTGTTTTTCTTTTCTCGTCAATTTTCGACAGAGGTAGTTGAGAAAGTGGAAACAGAGGATTATGTAAAATTGGCAGATGAGCTTGAAAATGCTTCCCCTCTTGAGATAATGGATAAGGCCCTCGAGATGTTTGGGAACGATATTGCAATTGCCTTTAGGTAATTTTCACCGTTTATTGTGGGCTCAATTGAAATCATATTATTACATAAAATAGTATCTAACGATTCGATTTTTCTGTGCACTTTTGAATAATTAATTATGGGGACCCTGGTGTGATTATAGTCTTTGACAAGAATGTTATTCTTATATGTGTACACTAATACTGGTGGGGAATGTTCTGTGTTTTAGTGCTTCAAGTTTGTGTTGATGTGTGATGTGTGTTTAACTGTTACTGTTACAGAATCGAAACAAATGAGGAAAAGAGTGAAAATTGAAAGTGTGATATATCAGTTATTCTCTGTATCACTTAGCTCAAGAAGGCATTTAGAAGCTCACTTAGCTCAGTTTTGATCTCCTGAATTTAACAAAAGTAACATTCTTGATTGATTCCATTAGCTGAAGTCAACCAATTTTTTGATTTCCTTGCTCTGATGTAATAATAATGTTCTTCATTCCCAATCATATGCAGTGGAGCAGAAGATGTAGCTTTAATCGAGTACGCGCACCTAACCGGACGCCCCTTTAGAGTCTTCAGCCTCGACACAGGCCGCCTAAACCCCGAAACCTACAAACTCTTCGACTCAGTCGAGAAGCACTACAACATCCGAATCGAGTACACTTTTCCGGAATCTTCCGAAGTCGAGTCCCTCGTTCGCAGCAAGGGCCTTTTCTCCTTCTATTTGGACGGCCACCAAGAGTGCTGCAGCGTGCGTAAGGTCCGCCCACTGAGACGGGCCCTCCGTGGCCTCCGGGCTTGGATTACGGGCCAGCGCAAAGACCAGTCCCCGGGCACCCGTTCCCAAATACCCACCGTTCAATTGGACCCGGCCTTCGTGGGCCTCGATGGCGGGCCCGGAAGCCTCGTCAAGTGGAACCCACTTGCAAACGTGAGTGGAAACGACGTCTGGAATTTTTTACGTGCCATGAACGTGCCCGTCAATTCCTTACACGCGAAGGGGTACGTCTCGATCGGTTGCGAGCCTTGCACGAGGCCTGTTTTGCCAGGTCAGCACGAGCGGGAGGGTAGGTGGTGGTGGGAGGATGCTAAGGCCAAGGAGTGTGGGCTCCACAAGGGCAACATCAAGGAAGAAGAAAAGAGTTTGAATTTGAAAAGTGGGCCCCACGCGAACGGGCCTGATCTTTTTAAGAGCAAGAATGTGGTTAGTTTGGGCCGGCCCGGAATGGAGAATCTTTTGAGAATGGAGAATAGGAGGGAGGCTTGGGTGGTTGTGATGTACGCGCCGTGGTGCGGGTTTTGCCGGGCGATGGAAGGGTCGTATGATGAGGTGGCGGGGAGATTGGTGGGGTCGGGAGTTAGGGTGGGGAAGTTTCGGGCGGATGGGGAGGAGGAGAAAGGGTTTGCGAAAGGGAAGCTCGGGCTCGGGAGTTTCCCAACGATTGTTTTCTTTCCCAAGCACACGTCGAGGCCCGTTAAGTATTCGTCGGAGAAGAGGGATGTCGACTCGTTGATGGCGTTTGTGAAGGCTCTTTTGTGAGAGAGTCGGAGATTTGAAGAGATTGTAATTTTGTGTTGTTTGGGAATTGGGATTGGGATAGGGTTTTGGGTCGTATGAGCTCAAGCCTTTAATAAGTCGAGCCAAACTTGTCTCTTTAGATAAAAGAGACAGAAGTCGAGTTCGAGTTCGACTCGTTTATTACTATTAACGAGTCGGTTTTCGAGATTTTCACGAGTTGAACTATAAAAAAATTATATAAAATTCTCTTTTTGGGTGGGTGTTAACGAGCTTTATCGAGTCGATCTCGAAACCAAACGGGCTTTAAATGAGCTCGACTTATTATATCATTTTTTAGTAAAGTTATTTTTGAGTAAAGTTTTGGCTTTTGAACTTGACTCAATATCTCGATTTGTACAAACATATAACAAAAATGCCAACATGTGGCAACGATCACAATGAAAAATTAGGACGGTACTATATGTTTAGAAAACATGATATCAAGACAATTAAACGATTAGTACGTACCATACTTTTTTAAGGCTCTTTGAAATTCCAAATTAATACATAAATAAACCATTCATAAAAAGTTCTAAACCTAAAATTAATGTAACTTAGAAACCAATGACAGTAAACTACAATTCATAACATACATTTAGTATATTTATAATTAAATCAAATAATTTTGCAATTAAAATAAATAATTTGTAATGTACAAATGCAAAGGATTTGCAAGTAAATGTGTCATTTTCTGTTAATTTAATTTGGTATCGTATGTGCAGCCATCGTAGAATAATGGATCTAAGATTGGGCCAATCAGGGACTGAATGGGCTCACCACCTGTGTGCTTTGAAGAGGCCCATATATTCTCGATAATTAGTGCTTTGGTAATAAATTGTTCTATAGTAAACTAGTAAATATCATTTTGGACATAATTAAAAAGCTTACAAAAACCGATGCGCATATTTCCATTAATATAAAAAAAAAAAAATGGAAAGAAAAGCATAATTTTCCAGTAATATAAATGGCAAATTATCTATAAATAAATTTAAATTACACTCCACATACACGTTTGCTTACAGCAACATGTGTCACCAGCACTTGGGATGACATCAGGCTTGCCACGTGGGAGAAGGAAGACATCGCCAAGTGTGTGTAAGTGGTGAGCGCGTCATACTATGATTGGTTGATGATGTTGTCTGCGGTTGATTGGAATTAGTCATTTTGAGAGTGGAAATAAAATATGCAAGCTAAAATTGAGTGTGTTTTATTGCAAATTTGCTATGAATGCTTATGTCACCTTTTGAAAGAAATATTTTTGTATGTAAGTAGGGATTTTTTTACTTAAAAAAAAATAAAAAATGAAGTGGACAAAAACAAAACAAAAAAAAAGTTGTGGACAAAAATAAAAAACACGTATTTTCTAAATACGTTTTTTATATAATTTTCATTAAAAGATGTATTTTTTC
>BKCP01012625.1:796761-823776 GCA_008636005.1 Striga asiatica
CCATCGAAAAATTGAACGGTAAAATATTTCCATGAAAATTTAAATGGATATATATTGCAGTAGTAGTATAGTTTTTGTTGAAAATTTTCAATAGATATTCCAACGAAGATTCAACACTAAAATATTTTGTTGGAATTGGAATTCTCTTAGAATTTTAGTCTGAATTTAATGGTTCCAATGATCATTTTTTCAATTTTTTTTTCCATTGAAATATGAAATTTTTATTAGAAATTTTTCCAAGTCATATTTCAATCGGTGAAAAAAATAGTGACTGAAATCGTCAAAATTCAACAAAAAATTAATAACGACTATTTCCTTTGGAATTTTCAAGAGACTAATAATATTGCAATATATTTCTGTTGTAATTTCATTATTCTCTTGTAGTGGTTACGTTCTTTTCAAGTTCTGCCGATAAATACCCTTCGAATTAACGATTCATATCAACCCAAAACTCTTTCCCTCACAAGAATTTGTGATCTTCTATTGGAATGAATGTTCTATTTTCTTTTCTTGTAATAGGGTTGCCACCTTTTACGGTGAGACCGCATGCATAGGATACAACTCAGTGCCTTGCATAATGCTTACAAAAAAAGTGAGTTGTTCATGAATTAATACAGTAGTTGAAAAGCAGCAGAGGGGATCGATTTATATTTATTGGTGACAATTTAATTGGTTAATTAATTTTTATTTTCTTTTTTTCATGTTTCATAAATTGAGCTTGAACCACTCTTTTGTTTCCTATCCCTAGTTACTGTCTGCATTAGCCCAACAGATTTTGGCTGTTTTTACATAAAAAAGGAATTTGAAATTTATGTGTGTAAATAAATTATATATTAGAGACAAATTTTACATAGATTATAAAAAAATGATAAAATTCAAACAAATATAATTTAGTGGAAAATTGAATACTAATGACATATTCCAACAGAAGCTCGCGCGGATAAAAGCTCGCGCGGACAAGCATATTTCGTTAGAATTACTTTTCCATTAGAATTTTAATTGAATTTTGACGATTCCAACTCTTTCTTAGGAATTTATGATTTTTTTTGGGAAATTGACATAAATTATATAAATTTCAAAACACACAAGTAAATAACTGTGANTCTTAGGAATTTATGATTTTTTTTGGGAAATTGACATAAATTATATAAGTTTCAAAACACACAAATAAATTAATAATGATATTGTTTTCTCAATTAAGGTTCATTTACTCAAACGAGTGAAATTCGAACAACTAATCAAACTCATTTATTAAACGAGTTGAGCAGAGCTTGTTCCCGAAAAACTAGTTTAAATTTTAATATCTTTTATAATTTTGAACAAACAGTCGATCCGAGCATATTCGCAAACACTAAAATCGACGAACAACTCATTTACTATTTTCAATTTGTTGAAGGAGCTGAGCCATACTTAGCTTAAATGATCACGAGCTCGAACACAAAGTGCTCGAAAGCAACTATCTAATGGCATGTTTTTTTTATGGATCTAATGATAAAAAAAACATCAATATATATGGAGTAATCATCTCAAAGTTTTGTGGACACTCCAAATATATATAGGGTGAATCTCACAACATTTTTATTACTAGAAAATCCCTTATGTTGTTGTGCATTAACAAATCAAAATATGGAAAACACAAAACTCTACTACTAAATACTAATTTGTATATGTAGTAATATAATCCAAATAAAATAAAATAAAATAATATAAAAACTGATGAAAATTGGTATCTTCCGAACTTATCCCGAGGCTCTGGAATTCCGAGAGGAATTTTCTTCTCCATTCCTCCCCCACGCACAACCCTAACACGAAAAGACTAAAATGCCCCCAAATCCACCCAAAAAGCTTCACAAACAGACAAACCATGACAACAGTCAAAACACTAATATTTATTCTCCATTTCGTCACACTGACCAAAAACTCTCACCCCCAACAAAACCAGCAAAAATATTCTTGGGTTTTCAAAAAAATTAATCAAAAAAAAATAAAGTAAAGTTTCCAAATAGAATTAAGCTCAATTCATGGATTCTCCGTCTCGATATCTCTGTGCCGTCAGCATCCGGTCGGCCGATCGATCGAACTCTTTCCGGCGGCATGATTCCGGGAAACGACCTCCGGCGACCGGCGGAGGCTCCGGCGCCAGCGTCCGGCCGTACGTGAGGTCAAAGCTGCCTCGACTGAGGTGGACGCAAGATCTCCACCAGAGCTTTGTAAGGGCTGTTGATCGACTCGGAGGAGAAGATAGTAATTTTCGTTTTCATTTTTATGTTTATTTTTTTTAATTTATTTTTACCTTTTTTTTTTGGGGATAAAAATTGCATGTGCATGGAGAGTAAAGAAGAAAGAATAATTTTTACCCTTGATTTCAATTTTTTTTTACTAGGGGTAAATTGATTTTGAGTGTGGTAAATTAATTATTATTTATTTTTGGTTTTATTTTTAGGGGCAACTCCAAAAATGGTTCTTGAGCTAATGAATGTGAAAGGGCTATCGATAACACACGTCAAGAGTCACCTACAGGTGAAAATCATATAATACTTATACGGTTAAATATATAAATCTATTGTGTAATTATTAAATTTATTTATTGGAGAATGGATTTTTGGGTATGATTTAATCATTTTAGGAATGCATATATTTAATTTGTATTTTCACTCATCAAGACTTGTCACCAAAATTTTTTTATCTGATTTTTTTTTTAACATGTACAGATGTACAGGAGCATGAAGCATGAGCAGATTATGCAGGGTATGTTTAAATTGCACAAAAATTGATGTTAATAATAATAGCAGTGACTTGTTAAAGTTTAGTTACAAAATTAAAATTTGAAAAGGTCTAATATATAATTGAACTTCTTATCAGCAAGATTTCAAAATTAGTACTATATTGACTACTTTTCAAAAACAAATTGGTCCGCTCTCATAAAAATTGGTTCACAAAATTGCAATTTTTTTTTAACACTTTCTTGTCCTCTAATCACCTCTTTGGAATTAAATGATGACTTGGACGGATTGATGCCGATGTGTAATTTTTAATGTACAAGTAATGTGACATGTAAAATCAACCTATAATTAAAATTATTTTCCACCTGTAAAAATCTTGCTATGATGCCACCTTTCTCACACGTAATTACTTCTCACAGCCAAAAATTTAAGGTTAAAAAAACTATTCAATACCCTTATGCCTCCAGCCTCATGCGTCAAAATATAACACTACACTGATTTAATTTGCAGAGACACAATGTAGTTCCAGGTGGAAAAACTGGAGATGAAAATTACATATCATCAGTCCACGTCATTATCTAATCCTGTCCATGTCATCATTTAATCATAGATGGGGTGATTAAAAGACCAAAAATGATAAAATTCGCAACCTTAACATACTTATTTCTATGATGATTAATAAAACGGTCAACGGATCAAATTTGAAAGTGATAAGTATAATGGACCAAAATATTTTACCCTAACGTGTTTGTAAGACATTTTAATCGTGATTATTTATATAATCTTAACCAAAAAAATATTCCCTGCTCTAATTGGTGGATTGCCACTAATCCACCGTTACTTTTTTACCTTGCATGATTAAATGTCTCATAAAATCAAAGAATAAACCAACTAAATAATCCATATATACCTAACAATAATTTTCTCACTTCAAAAGGTTGAATATGCCAATTTGGGATGCAATTGGATACCCTTAAATCCAAAAATGTCTTTCTAAATTACACATGTTTTGTTTAGATTTCATTATTCATACATTCATGTTCATATATCAAATCAACTTTAATCCCTTAATATGATGAACCTTACAAGTGCTTTAATCTCTTATATCAAACAAGTGTTTGGTCAACTCGATTGAGAAAAAAAGAGCTAGGAGCTTCGCGAATAAGTGCAAAGTTCATATCTACTTGTGATTAATGCTTAATATATATATATATATATATATATATATATATATATATATATATATACATGTAACTTAGTTTCTATACATAAATTGGAAGAAAAATTTATAATGTCTACTTGACAGCTAAATCATCCATTAATCTATAGCAGAATCTCTAGTTGAAATGAGCAAGAAAGTTCAAGCCACTTCACTTCCAAATGAGTTAAATCATCCTGACCGTACTTTGGGATTACTCACCAGCCAAGCCCTTGCCCTTGACATTCATGCAATAAGGTACTCAAAATCTATTTCAAAAAGTGAAGCCTTTTGATAGGACGTTTTACAATTAATACAAGTTATTTCTATTAACTTTTAGGCACGAGGAAACAAAGCCAATTGGAATAAGCGCGGAAAATAGGCGTACATTCAATGACTCGGTTATTTTCAACGACTTATTCAGAAGCTGCAAACCACAAACTACGGATTATGTCGATGTGAGACATTTTTTAGTTCATTTTTCATACGAAAAGTTAAGAATTTAAGCTATTGAATTTGTTTCTGTCTAACATCGTTGTTCCATGTAAATTTCAGATAGACAAGGCAAAGGACACAAAATATCACGCAAACATTAGTAGCAACACGAGTAATCCTGCTATTCGAGTTTCATCAAGAGAATGCGCGTGTTTTATGGACTCGAACGATGTCTCGCTAGAGCTAACTCTTGGCTAGTTAAATTATTGGTACATAAAACTATGTTCTTATTAGTATTATTAGCACATTATGTTGCAAGTTAGGGTTGCTTAAGATAGTTATGTATACTATCTCCTTTTAGCATGTAGCTCTTTGGTTTAATTTGCTTTATTATTATTAACTATTGGGATCTTGTTTCTTATTGCTCAATTCAAATTTTTCTCTCCTTATCAATATTACATGTCATGATCAACAATTCGAGAATCATGTTCCGATTCTTTTTTTTTTTATTTCATTAGATGAATGACACGTTTTTATATTGGCACTGTAATTAATTATACATGTGCCAATCATCAAACAAAATGAAAATGGAAATTGGAACATGATTTTACATCAAATTCCACCACAATTATTATTCATTTGACAGATTTTTTATGAACATTGGGAAAACATAAAAAAATTTTGTGCAGTAAGCATAATTATCTCATAGTGGCACATTCTAGTTATTTTATTTTGTTACCCTGAATGGGTCAAGCCCATCTGAAAACGGATTACAAGAAAGAAATCTGTATAACCCATTAATATATAGCCCAATTATAAGTACTTTATTTGATCCAGCAGGCTACGAAACCAAAGCCCATGAATAGATGGGAGAAGAACACTATACAATCAATTTTCCCCGTATGAAAAGTTTTCTTCATTCAAATTGCAATTTTTAAAATTATAAAATATTTGTTAACTTTAAATATTTATTGAAAAAAAACATTTTTTTATCTGTAGGTAATATTGCACTATCTTTATAAATAAAAATTAAATTGTCAAATCAATCTTATATTTAAAAATAATAATATCTATTAATTAAATAAATTTACCTAGGTCTATTATATGTTGCGGGTTACGGAATGTTATTAAAATATAGAATTAGTGAGTCTTATAAATGATAGAATGTCTTTAAATTAATACCATGTAAAAAGGAAAGCTTACAAGAATAAAATCACTTATCCAATACGAATTGTAACATGAATTCTCTACCTTTAAAATTCGTTAAATTATGTGTAAATTTGGAGAGCAAAAAACACAAAATAAAGTAATGTGTGAAGTATACTCTGCATATCAACTAGTATGAATCCCATGCAGTGCACGAGTAATAGATATTCATTAATATTTATAAATTAAATTCTTATTAAACAATATTTATAAATTAAAAATATGAAATCTATATTTTTGGCCGAATAAAAAAATATATATGAAACAATATAAATTCTGTACTTTATAATTTAATAAAAAATCTATTCAGAAATAAATTTCTATAGTTTAATATATGAACCGATATAAACTATAGATCATGTCCCGTCTAAAAATAGTTTAATATATGAAACAATATAAACTATAGACTAAATTATTATTTTTGTATAAACTATTCAGAAACTATAAATTTATTAAACTATAAATAATTGACAATTTCGGTTACGTCTAAATTAATATTGACCCGTAAGTTATGAATAATTATTTTTTTGATTTCTAATTTTAAATAAAAAATAATTTTATTATTTTTCAATATATTATACAAAATTTAAACCATGCAACTAATAAAGATAATAGCCGCAAGTTTTGTCAATATATTATATACCAAATTTAAATCATGCAACTAATAAAGGTAATAGTCGCAATACTTGACCAAAAATGATTCTGTACAATAATTACATTAATTTAGGCGAGATTTTTCAAATTTTGGTCAAAAAATTTACCCAATTTAGTAAATTTGAATTTTTAGGCGGGAAGCAAATGTGTTTTTATTGATTTTTAGTTACTATTTCAAGTAAATATTATTGTCTCTTTATATATAGATAGATGATAGATTATCAAGTCAATTTATTTCTCCAATTTATTTTATCAATTTACTCTTTCAACTTTACACGCTCCATTTTCTCAATTTAAACAATTTATACTAATATAATCTCCTTTATCTTGACAAGTATTTATAATCAATTCACCTATATGTTTATTATTATGTACTCTTTTCCATAGACCTTAGGCTGTCTCTTTCTTTCTTTCTTCTTCTTCCTAAGACCATTATAATTGAGCATGTAAGTATGACTGTGTCAACGTAACCTTTTTTTTAATAAGTTAATAAATCAACTAAACAACGGAATTATGCCAGCTAGATGATCCAATTCCAATCCCAAGCACCTATTGAAAATTGAAACCGACATTATAGCTCAAGAGATTCAGTCGAATTGACCAATCAGACGTTAAAATTAATTTAAATTTCATTACAAAATTTGTATAAATTAAACTTAAACAATTTTAACATAGCTCAAAAAAGTCAAATTGTAGTATAAATATATTTAATAATTTTAAATTTTTCAATTCGTAATTTAAATAAAAAATAAATGCTTATTTCCATATTTTTAACATTATTAATGTTTGCAAATATAGTTAATCTGTTAAGTACAGAACCATGAAGCAAAACAACTAATAAAATAAAATAAAATAAAATAAAATAAAAGGATGAAACACAAATACAGACAAAAAGGGTAAAGACAATATTTGATTTCACTTTCTTTCACCTTTAGAAATTTCTATGATCCGATAGGGAAATTGTTTCACATGAAAACATGTGGAAAATCACATTTTCCAAATCCCCGAAAAGAAGAAAAAACGAAAAAAAAAAAATAACAAATTAATTAGACGCATTGTACGGCGGATTAGTACGGCGGCGGTGCCCATCTACAACGCCACACGTCGAATTATTTATTTTTATTATATATTTATTTTAATTTTTCATATTTTATTTAACAGATTACCATTTGAAAGCGCAACGTTGACTAGCGCTTCTTATTCATGACGACATGAGTGGCGCGAAAAGTCAAACAACGTATCTCACTGTCTCATTTAATAATGAGTATCGTATCCACACGGTAACCTAATGTTTCTTATTTATTAGTATTAGTTTTTGTAAAAAAAATAAAAAAAAAAAACATCCAAAACTTGCGTCGACTTAAATTAAATACATTGACATTAAGAAGAGTGTAAATTATACATCCATTATTTATCAATCAAGGCTGAAATTTCGTTTTTGTGTTAGTAATTTACAGTCACTATATAAATTTTATAGCAAATAATTATATCAATGTTATGTGTGTTGTGAAATATTGTATGCGCCATTAGTTTGTCAACATGGCTCGATTGACATTATTGTGTTTAATTTGATTGATTATAATATAAATTTGATTTTATAGAATTTTTTGCAACAAAAGAAAGTTTTGCACATCTAAATGGTGATACATTATATAACAAACACTTAAAGGTTTAGAATTGTACACCTTCATAGTTATAGTACATTATGTACAATAAGAATTTCGTGTAATTGAATATTTATGATAGTGAAGTCTACACTATATTTATTACTTTGTGAAATATTCAAGATGATGATTTGACATTATTGGAATGGATAATATCAAAGCAAATTGCATTTTGAAGCATCTTGTCAAGAAATTTATAAGTCTTAAGCCTATTTTCTATGTCGAATACGTGTCGTGGAGTATGATGGCCGATGTTGTTGACCTCGCAAGAATTAGAATATACTTATCAAGCCTTTCTCAAGTCTGTGAATAATTGAATCCATAATTAAAAATTTAAAACATAACAGTATAAATTTTTACTTAAATTTAAATAATTCTGAAGAATAATAAATTAATACTAACTCTCATAAAAGTAGATATAATATTTATTTTATATATGAAATATTAATATAAAATCGAAGGTCGTGAAAAAAATTTATTTAATGTATCATATATCTAAAAAAAAAAAATAGTACAAACAAAAAAGTTACTAAAGTTTTACAATAAATTACACAAGCATATAAATTTATGTTAGTATATTGAAATATTGGCATAAATTATATTCAAAATAATGACCAAATATGTAAAAATTTGGTTAACCCAAATAAATTCAAATTAATTAATTTAGATCAATATAAAATCAATATGGACTAATTTAATATAAAATGTGATATAACATTTTTTAGTAACATTGTTGTTTTCTTGAACAATTTATGTATATTAGTGAAGATAAAAATAATAGCAGGTTAATCTGACATATGCATTACGCAATATTCACGTATACATGAAAAACTAGTAAAACGATAGTGAAGGGTAAAAAAATAACGTTAAAAGTAAAATTACATGCACGTGCAACTCACCATTTTAATACGCGCGTGCCGATCATAAAAGATAGTACCAACCAATTTCACCCATTTTTAACCTACGTAGACTAGGTAATGTTGCAAAATTACTTAATCATTTAATCTATATAGTTAATTGAAACAGCAAAGTTAGATTAAATAAAGAAAATAATAATAAAGTGACCATGTATGTAAAAATTTGCATATTAAACTTTATCCTTGTATTATTACATCAAAATAAACTTGTGTTCATGCCACAACCCACTGTAACAAATTAATAATGAGTACACAAAAAAGACAAAAAACAAAAATAGATGGATATGATTAAAAACCATCACTGGTTGTTTAATTTCTGATTATCCACATTATTATTTACTTCGCCGCCGTTCGCTGGATTTCCGCCGATGATTGAGGAGATTGCCGCCGCCAGCGCCGCCGTGAACTTTGGGTCGGCCGCCACCGCCGCCAGCGTGTCGACAAACGCTGGCTGTTGGCCGGTCGTTGGCGGGTGGAGGCCCGAGAACTTGGACTGATTATAAATGGCCTGGCCCAACATCTGTGGAACGTGGGCCGGGCCAAAGCCCGAATGGGCCGGTTGGAATGGCACATGGAATTGTGGGCCGGGCCTCGGGAATTGGGCCGGGTTGGGGTTTTGGGTGAGGTCGAGCGTGATCGTGGGAAAAGGGGCGGAGGCTGAGATCGTGGCCATGTTGGTGGAGCAAGGAAGGATCGTTCGAGCGAAGAAGTTAGGGTTCGTTAGGCCATCTGCGCTCGGCATTGCGCCGGAGAGGAGCATGTTGGCAGCGGATGACGTGGTGGCGGCCATAGCCATGGCGGCAGGCGGCAATGGGTGGTTGTGGGTCCCCTCGTAGGTCGTGATTAGGATCGAACGGTCGTCGGCACATCTTTGAACCTATATAATTCATTGGACATAAATTTTGTGATTAGGAAAGAGTCCAATCATAATAGTATACGATAAATGATTGATCTTGTATTAGATCGGCATAACTATGGATTGAAATAGAAAATTTCGGAAGAATTGTAGGTTGAAATCCAATTCCAATTAAGTTCTTACAGGTTAAACGATTGATCTTGTGTTAGACCAGTATAAACTGTTGATTTTCAAGTAACGAAAATATTATATTATTTTCTTATATAAGTTGTATGAAATTTAATATTTCCAATTAATCCAAATTTCAATGAGGTATCATGTATTTGTCACATAAATTGTAACAATTATTAAGTGGAGTGATTGAAATACTTGACCAAATTGATTCATCCAAATACAACTACATTTGTGGCATATTATATAGCACATAAGAGTCACAAACTAATAACATGGTATATAAACATGAAAGTAGCTTATACATATACATACATATATATTATATTATTCTAATAAATAAATAAATAACGACATACTTGTTTGCGCACTGGGCAACCGACTGCCATCGTGCAACGATAATACGCCCGCGGGCACGGGTTCCCCTTGGCCATCTTCTGCCCGTATTTTCTCCATTGGCATCCATCCGAAATCTTCAAACGACAACAAAAAAAGGAGTTTAAATTTAGCACCAAATTTAAAACCCTAATTAAAATATACCAAATCATAACCCTAGCAATACTCATTACTCAATTTACTTATATTTCGCTTACCATGGGAGCTTCTGATCGTGCCCGAACAGAAACACGAGCTTTGCGCATGGTCGATTGCTCCACGGTATTATGACTATGTTTCGGAGCCTTGTTTGAAGCCAAACCCTCCGATTCTTGATTTTCGACCCTTTTGTTCTTTGATATCTCAACACTTTCTTGAGGCGACCCGGAGAGGGTTCTTTCTTCGGACGATGACTCAGATTGCTCGTCGGCCAATCGGCTGGCGACACGTGGCGCCAAGTCCATGAACTGTCTTGGAACTAATTGTCCATCATTCTCTAGTTTCTTTTCCTCATATTTTGTTTCAACCAAAGTCTGAAACACAAAACAATCATATATATTCATATTGGTTGAATTAATTAATTTTAACATATGTAATATAGTTTGAATAATATGATCAACAGTAATTAGATCTACAATTAACAGGTAATATTTCCTAATATCCTATAGTTTCAATAATTTGTGACATAAAAAACAATATATTAAGATCTTGATTTATAGTATACGAATAGAACTAATTAATTTGTGACAATCTAAATTAACATTTGAAGAAATTAAACTTACGTACCTTGTCTACTTGATGATTATTATCGATTCTTGAATTTTGTTGCTGTTGAATTAAAGTCCCTAATTGCATTTGAAGCGCGTTGTAATTGTTGCTGACGTGTGCAAGCATCCCTCTTAACCTCTGATTTTCGGCATTCATTTTCTCCAGCTCAACTTGAAGTTGTACTAACTATAATATTTTCAAATAAAAATAAAATTAGGTTTACAATTATCGCAAAATCATAAAAAAGAAATAAATATTTACGTGATTGATTAATTAATAAATTCATAAATTAATAGATAAATCACCTCGATTTTCGCTCGCTTATCTTCCGCATCCGACGAAACCCCGTCGTCTACCGTTGACTGCTCGCTCGCGGTTAAGAGTTGTAAACCGGTCTGAACCGGAAAAATAAATTAATATAATTAAATAAATAACCAAAAAAAGAGTAAAAAAGCGAATTGTAATCTAATCATAGAAAGTCAACTTACGTTGACATCAGATTCTCCAGCCACCGGCAACACGTTCTCTTCCTTCTTGACGACGGCGTTGGTTTCGTCGGCGGCCCTTTTGTTCTTCTCCGAGAAGAAATCCACCGCGCCGAAGAGCGGCGGCGGGGGCGGGGCGGCGGTGGGTGGATCCGCTCGGCCGCCATCGTTCGCCGGAGGCATGACGACGAAGCCCTTGTTCCGCAGGTCGAGTCCGAAAGGCGGTTTGCTGCCGGAAAACACGACTTGATCGGAGTTATCTAGTGTTAGACACCAGCCTTTGTCCATAAATTATAAGATCAGGAATCGAATATTAAAAGCAAAAGATAAATATGAAAAATAAAATTTTGTTGATATATAGATTTATAGAGAGAGATTTAGAGAGAGAAATATTGAAGAGTGTGGGAACTGGGAAGTCTTCTATGAATGCTATGGACGAGTCTATATAAAAGGGATGTGAAGGAGTAACTATATAACTTTTTTTCTTTTTCCTTTTTGTTTTTTTTTATTAGAATAAATGAGAAGACTTGACGTGTCTTAAATGGGGTGGTGTGAAACTAGACTATAGTGAGTAAATTTATTAGTGATGTGGAAAGGTAATAGAATTGTACAATATTGGCTAACTGTTAGACGAATCGATCTTTATATTTTCAATAAAAATGTATATTTATTATAAAATATTATAACTTTAATTGATATATACTTATCTTAATAATTTTTTTTAATTAAAATGTAGACTTATTGTATTATGAAATATTATAACTTTATTCGATGTATACTTTTGTTAATAAAGTATTCTTTTAGTTTAAAATGTACTTATCTTATGAAATATCATATTATACTTTTTATGTTGACTTTTAAACTACAACATTTCAGTTTAAAAGTATGTATACATGATAAAATATTATAATTGTATGATCGTTAGATATGCATAATAACAACCTTATTATATACATATACACATATTCTAATGTAAGAGTATTCGCTTGGTCGGTCATAGTATTTGAAAAAAAAAAAAACAATTATTTTATAAAATGGAAAATCATATTTTTAGTTATGTTGTTCCTCAAAATATAAAATTTCAGTTTAAAATCTATATATTAGTTAGAACATATAATTATCCTATAGTTAAACTACCATCATGTATGTATGAAAGTAGATGAAACGAGTAGGACCAATTTAAAAATACCAAATTTTAGCTGCACTTAAGAACTACTAAGACACAATTCAATTGTCAAATTAGTGCACATTTTAGACTTTGGAGAAAATTTGGTTTAGAAATTTTTTTAAAGACTGAAGTTGACTGGTTCGAAATTTTTGAAAAAGGGGTAAAATAGGGTGTGAGCCTATGAAAAAACCGACGTCCCTACAAACGCGGCGGGTTCCACGTGATAAAAATAGAAAGGTTCAAGAGAAAAGCTTGGAGAAAGTCAACGAATTTGACGCCCATATGTTATCTTTAGTTAGGTATATCAAATCTACATTTGGTTTAATCATAATTCATAAATAATATATATGTGGACTATATTTTTAAGAGTGGGCATAGCTAGAGTTAATGACAATTTTATTTTTTTTTTCTTGATGCTATATTTCGTTCTAAATGAAAGTCATCAATGTTATGTTAGCATAATTTAGACTAATTTTTTTCATCAGGATTGTGTGTTAATCATCACTATCAATTCAACAAATTGATATAATTTATTTTTAATTTTTATGCTTTAAAATATAATATAGATAAAAATTTATTATTTCATAATATTTCTATTTCGTAAATAATATGATTGTCTAATAGCACATTTGTTGTTAGACTTGTGCTCATCAAATAAAGCTATTATAGGTGGACTTAACACTTGAGCATATACATTTTGCACTAGACATATGTTTTTATTGTTAGATATTAGTTACCCGTATTATAAAAAAAGTTAGATTAAACTCAGGGATTTCTAAATATTAATGTATTTTTTTGTTAAATAATTGTCTGATGCCTAAAATTGCCAAACAAATGATCTCTATTGTTATGATGTACATTTGTTAGTTCAAATATTAATTTTCTTTTACAATATTTAAAAATAATATCATTTAAATGTGGGAAATTATTCAATTAACTTTTTTTTTTTAATTCAAATCTAGGATCTATATCTCATTCATTAATTGGGAGAAAGAGTTGACCTTGACGGTTACTTAAACGGGCAAGTGGTAAAAGTAGCCCCGGGAGGCCGGGACCGGGTCATTAGCTTAGACTTCACGGATTTGGCCTTTTTTGGGACCATTTTTGTCACCTATATGTACTTTTCTTTTCGGGAAATTTGTATGTATACTTACCATTTTTTAAGTAATTGCAATATTACCATTCCAACTAATAAAATTGTGTATATATCTAAGAGATAAAAAGTAATTATATTCATGCCTAAAACAGTTACAAGTAAGGTGAACAACCATTCCATATTTGTAGCGCACAATTTAAGGATTCAAGATAGAAAGATATTATATTTGAATTTAAATTCATAATCATCGTTGAAACAGACGGAAAAGAAAAAGAAAACACGCCGAAAATATACTGGACATGCGTCAGCACGACCCCGACGAGCAGCGTCCCCAGGATGTGAGATTGCATCCTGACTTTAAATCTTTAACGGCAGAATATACCAAAAATATACTGATAATATACTGTTGAACGTCTTCCTGTGAATGTCATGAAAAAATATACTGATAATATACCGAAAAATTTTAATCGACAGGTGTATGGAATGATTATATCTGTACATATACTTTACATCCTAACATATACTGTACATATACTCCAATCCAATGTCTACAAATTTCAACGTAATGACTAATCTACACACAGTCCAAGACCCTAAAAAATCAAAGCAAAATTCAAATTTTCTGCAACCAACCATTCATCTCCCCCGATTGTGGAGACGCTGAAACGCTCTTTAGAGGACGCCGTCGCCGACGGTAATTGAGGAAATCATGCTCCGGAATATATTCATCTTCTCTCTCGTCGACTCCATAGAAAAAGATTCTCGCATCGCCTACATGTAGATGACGACCGCGGGGATGGCTCGGTAGACAATCTCGTCGAGGGAGTAGGACTCAGTGGAGGACGGCGTTAAAAGGGACGTACTTGACGGAGAAGCCAGGCGTGGCGGCGGACTTGTGCGAAGAAGATAGAGAGAGTGCCGTGTGTGAAGAAAAGAGAGCAGGGGGAGGGGGGAGGAGAGAGGCGTAGTTGATGGAAGTTACCATCTAAATAAGAAATCAGTTTTTGGTAACCGATGAACTCTCATTAATTCCTCCATTATCTAGTAACAATACCATAAATATGAAAAACAGATTTTTAGGCATATATGAAAATAAAATTAACAAATTCAGTTAGTTTGTAAATAATTATATATGAGATGTAATGTAATTATGTAATATCTTCATATTATTTAAGTGGAGGGTGCAAATTCCTCTTTCTTTTATTTAATAAATGATATGTAGACACGTTCACAGGCCAGCCCAACCCATTGATTCAGCCCAAAATAGGCCCATGTCAACAGGCCTTGAACCGAGCTTGTGGTTTGGTCATACCGATTTTGGGTCACATATTTGTAATCTTGAACGGTCGAGCAGCTTTCGAATCAGAACCAGAACTTGTTATTTTACCTTTTTTTAATTATTTTTTATTATTACTATTTTTTTTAACTGGTCCGATCTAGACTCGGCAGTTTCAACCCAAACCGAGAAATGGTATGTTTAATGATATGCCATTCATTTAGTTTTATTTATCATTTTAAGCTGTATCTTTTATTTAATTATTTATTATTTTAAATTGTTTTTTAATTATATAGTATAGAGATCTTACGCACGAAAAGAGAATGATTAATAGATAAAATGATTAAAATATAAAAAAAATAATCAGAAAATAATATATTAGATGAATTTGTGACAATACATTTCCGGTTCTAGAAAATTGACTTGAGTAGATGAGATGACACAAAATAATATTAGGTAAAACATCATGAATTGTTCATTCTCATTTTTTCTTTTAAAGCTATACTTCTTAAAGAGTGCAAATATTTTGATCCTCAAAGAAAACGAAGACAAAAATAGATTCAACGATCTTATTCAAACCACCACGGTGACTAGAAATCTAGGAGCAACGAATTTTCACATTTTTGTTTTTATAATATGATTTTTATCAATATTATAAATGTTGGATAATTGGTCAATGGATTTTCAGATTTTTCATGTTTATAATTATAATTTGCATCAATATTGATAATTGGTCAATGGTCTAGGCAGTTAGGAGTAAGCGTGAACCTCATACTTTGATATAAGTTCCAAATGGCGAGTCATAAGTCTAATTTAGACGATGAAAGNTTAATCTCGAAGTTACTACGTAAGTAAATATAATAACTCTGAAATAAAAAAAAAAAATATGTGACTATACGAATGTTTAGTAACAATATGGGGCGAATATATGACATCTATTAAATTTAGGGGAAACTTATTTTTAAAATTTTATAACATTCACAATTTTTTAAGACCTTATTTCGTAAGTTGCGGTATTGAAATAGCTTTTAGGTTCCAAATAATCAAATTTTTTGAAAAAAATCAATGTAGAAGCTTTTTAATAAATTGTTGTACATTTTAGTTTAAAATTTACCAAATATTTTGCACAATGAGCTAATTCAATCAATTAGACAAATTCACTAATTTAATCAATATCTGTTATCAACTAATTGAATTAACTATTAACTTGATGATTGCTAAATAGGAAAATGCTACAATCCCATTACGAAACGGGAATGTAGTCTTACATGCTAAACAATGTCTTCTTTAGATTAATTAAGTGGTATAGCTATATAATTGAATATTATTCTTGTCAATTGAAAATGGCTAGTAATTAACTATTCCCAATAGTACAACCAACTATTCATTATAAATTTCAACAATTATATTTTTCTAAAGATTATAAAAATATTTAATGGAGAAAAAAATCTTTTACTACACCATGGCTGAAAAAATAGGCAGCGCACGTGGTATGCAATAAAGACCACAAAATCTATCTAAATAGCACCTAAAATAACGGATGATATATTTTATTATTAATTAATATATTTCGTATAGACACCTATAATATGTGTCTAAATATATTTCCTTTTCGTATTTTCTCGTCTTTATAAGACAAAATATCCAAGTATTTATCGAGCAAATTGGTGCTGAAATTAATAATAAAATAATAATAGCACGAAAGGCAATAAGGTCAACAAAGCTGCTACTAAAGTCAAATTAAAGTAAACAAAGAACAAAAATGTTTTGGACAAAAGGGCGTTGACTGAGATTTTTCTCTGACCCCAAACCAACGCCCACGTGGCTTACTTCCACGACGTAGAAAATTTGGGAAAGGATTAGATGTGATTCACAAAAATAAAATTATTTTCAAAAGGGTTGTAATTTTTTAAATTCCGAAAAAAAGCAAAAAACGTAAAGGATTGCTCTTTTAAAAAATGAGCTGTTTTACCTTTTATCATTTAAATAGTATTATGATTTGTATTGTAATGGAGTTAATTTTGTATCCAGACTTGAGTTCGACTTGATTCATTTGAGAGGTTAAACCTTTGTAAAGTTTGTTAAGACTAGTTAGGTTAAGAATAAATTTTTATTGACAATTAAATTTTTTTAATTTAGCTGTAAAGTTAAAGTTCTCTTCGTTAATATTGATGAATCATTCGAATTCATTATCATTTTAGTTAATTAGTTGATGTCAATTTGTCTCTTTTAAAGGTCAAGTTCAATGCTCGAAACGTGAGCTAGACTCAACACTCGATAATTTAACATATTATTCATTTAAAACTTCAATTTGAATATAGTGAATTTTAAATTTTATATCTAAAACAACTATAGGTATTTTAATTAACTTGTCATTTATGAATTCGAAAATGTACAAAATAATATCTCTTCAAGACACTTTAATCTATATATATATAAAGAGGAGTAACAAAGCATTAAATTATATTATCATGCATTAAATTTTATTATCCCTCCAAAATTTTTATCATTCAATTTCTTTTTTAAGTTACAAAATAACTTGCTTGAATGTCATAAATTATGAGCATAAACCAATCAATGGAGTTACAAATTTGTATTCAAATTTTAAGTCACACCCACTCATGAAAATGGCCGGATGTATTAGCATAAAGAAAATGGTTGTAATGGCTCTTCCATAACAATTATTTGATCAAAATCAATTTTGAGAATGATTTTCTTAATTCATATTTTTTTCATGAGTTAAATTATAATTTTTTTTATATTGTTGTCTTTTTAAAGTATTATTCTATGTGCAAATGCACAGGTTGATTACTAGTATATGTTGAATTTGGGAGATTCTTTGCGTGTGGCATCAAAAAAAGCACAGTTATTGTTTGGATGGTTTCTTAAGCAAGAGCTTTTAATTATCTTTCATCTTTTATCTTTTATTAAACTTATTATTTTTTAAATTTATCAGAGAACGTATGCTATCCACCTTATTTCGTTCATACTAATTTGTATTTTCTATGGTTAGGGCTAGTTTTATATATCTTGCCAATTGGCACAGATACTTTATTTATGATGGATTATATATAAATTAAATTTCAACTAAATAATATTAATCAAGTTTCCTGAATAGGTTGTACTTTGCTCGACATTTTTATGTATTATTTAGATATATAAAACATAAAGTATTTCCTATTTATAATATATTTTATAATATAACTGTATGGTAAAATATCAAATACAAATTTTCTAATATAATAGAAATAATAATAATATCAACGTATGTATAATGGTATAACTAGTATTGCTGATAGTCAAATATTAAATACACGATTTGCAATATATTAGAAATATCTATGTTCAAATTATATAAATTATATTTTAATGATAAATAACATAGTCATTAATTATATTTTGTTAATACATTTTTAATAAATTTTAATAGTTGAATAAAATATTAAATTCTTTTTTTTTTTCAAAAAAAAATCCCTTAAATAAGGAAAGATTAGCCACCACATAAAACACCATTTTTAAGTAACTTATTAGTTAAAATTGTCGCCTTTCATCGTTCCACCAGACCAATCAATGGGTATACTAACTAAGTTTACAAAGTTCAAAGTGCTTTCTCTAAATTTTCACACCCCTTTATGACCAAGAAATCTGCAAATTTAACTTTTTTTTTTTTTTTTTCCTNTTGCAATTTGAAAAATACTCCATTAACTAGAAAACTTGCCACTAATTATTAACAGCTTTCTCACCTTAATTTGTAGTTTGGTTTAATTTCAAAATAAAATAACCAAAGCAAAGACTCAATTTTAATTAGTCTCAACAAATTAGATTTAATTGGCTTTACATAACATTAACAATTGTTGGAGTATCACTTGTAACTTGTAAGTTGTCATGCGTTGATTCTATAGGAAAATTGGATATAACTTATATATCTAGTGAACTACTCATCATATCACCAATTGATTTTGAGATGAAAACTTACTATAGTGTACTTAGGCCCACCTTCTTATTAATTAAAATATTTAATTATGAATCGTAGATGTTGGGTATGAAGTACAACAAATATTTTTTAATTTAAAGTTTATATATTTTTGGGTAATTAACTCTTAAGTCTTAAGTATTATATTTACAAGTTGACCCCCAATTCTGGTCCGCCACGGTACCTTCAGATACCTAATTTGGACTTTGTAGTTTGCACACACAATTAATTACTCTATTGAAGAATAAAAATAGTATATAAAAACATTCAGTTATATTATCACTATACAAAAATTGTTATATTCAAACATAAAATCCTACGGAGATATATTCCAATGGAAATTCCAACAGATATTCTAATGGTATAGCTTCCGTTGGAATATTTCAACGGAAATTCCAACGAAAATATTGCATTGGAATCCGTTTTCCATTGGAATTTTAGATGGAATTTGATGATTCCAACGACTATTTTTCCAACAGTTTTTTACCGTAGCAATTTCCGTTGGAATTTTTATTTCTACATTCGTTGGAAAATCTACCATTATAATCGCCAAAATCCAGCGAAAATTCCAATGGATAACTCATTCCAATGGAATATTTTTGTTGGAATTTTCGTTGGAATTTCATCATTTTGTAGTAGTGTATAAAGAAAATCAAAATTTACAGCTAGCAAAATCATTAAATAAAAAAAATACAAAATTTACTCATAATTTGAAATAAATGATAATTTTGCTCAGTACTTTTACAACTGTACAAAATATCCACAAACTAATAAAACCGATAATAATATTCCCAAAAATTCCAAAAATCAGGCAAAAATTATGCATTAACAAATTGCAAAAATAAAAAAAATCCACTAATTCACATATTTGTGCATAATGTTTGTAATTTAATTAATTATAAATAAATAAAAAGTACACGAGCAATTAGGAAAGTGCCCACAGATTATTTTAGCTCTCACCACAGTTGCTTGTTTTGGATTAACCTAAGCAAGGTCTTCATTTTTTTCAAGTCTCAACCATAAAATATATTTGAACTGCTCGTAAATATCACACTTTAATACTCAAATTTTGACTATATATACACGAGTATCACTCCTAAATTTATTGAAGTATAAGAAGAATATCTAACAAAATCCATAATTATTATGAAATTGAATTTGGTCGGAACCATACCTAGCTACTATAACAAATATAAATATACTATTTTAACACAACATATATACCATTTATTTTAACTTTTATGTTAAACGCATTTTATTATATTGTTTCATTTCTATGTTGAGAAATATTTATTCGATTATGCTGCCTAGCTAATCGTTATAGTCTCTCATATTTTTTAAATAAATTACATACATTCATGTTCAATACGTATCGTACTTTAATATTTTATGTATTGAAATAGTCGTTTATCCATTGTGAGCACATTAACATGTCAAGATATATAACGACAATTAATTGTTAGTCTTATTATGTATATAACCAACAACAATTAAGTGTTGGTCTACTTAATCGTGGCTGCAATTACTTGTGTTTAAATTAATACTCAATTTCAATAATGTGCACGAGATATACAGAAAAGAATTACCAAATCAGAATTTTTCTTATAATTTTTTTAACTTTTCGTGCTTCACAACAGGAGTTCCAATTGATCGAGTCATTGACTTGAATTTAATTTTCTCTACCTAACTCCTTCGTATATTTATCAAGTATAGTAATAAAAATAAATAAAATTAATGCAGACACTTGCTAACTATATATTAAAAATTCAAATAAGATCTGAATATGAGATTTTGGGGACCTCGATAGGGAAAATACAGTAGTATTAAAGATGGGACAATCACTATCAATACAACTAACCAATTAATGCTATTTTCTGACTTCTTTGGCTTATGAATCAGTGCAACTAATAACGAGTTTATAAGAGCACGAAATTACATGGTATTTGATAAAAATAGAAGAAAATAATAAATACCCAATAGAGTTAAATCAATTTCGGGATAAGGTATGGCTATTAATGTAACGCTTCCAATCTTTTGTGACTTGTGATGATATCCGCTTGGATTGGAATTAACAAAATTTTCTGATTTATTTATTTTGTACTCCCTCCATTTTGAAATATAAGGCATTTAAGGTTATTGCACAAATATTAAGGAGACATTAATTAATGAATAAATTGACTAAATTAGCCTTATTTACTCTAATCACAATCACTCCACACTTCCTTAATTTCAACACAATGAGGGTATATTTGGAGAAAAATGCAAAAATTTGTCTTGATTTTTGAGCGCGCCTTATATTTCAAAAAAAATGAGAAATCTTTATACGCCTTATATTTCAAAATGGAGGGAGTAATACCATATTTAGATGGGTAAAGTGGGGTATAGTTTAAACTAGCATTTTTCTACTCACCAAGGTTACTTTTTCAACATTTTTAACATATTTAAAAAATACGATAAACTACTTTATATACAATCCATAGCATAAATATGTATTTTTATACAATAAGTATATTGACATTATACTAAATATAAGCTCTTTAACTGTTAATTAGTTCTTTGATCGTCATACTCTTTATATAAATATGCGTTATATATTAAATTTCATACTTTTATTTGTTGTCTTTTAATAAAATATAACATTTTCTAATGAAAGTATGTATATTTGTGGAAAATTTAAGTCAAACCAACCTCATAGAAGACTAATTGAATATTAAATTAATTGTATTTGGTTTAAGGATGAACCAGTCTTTAGAACTTTGAAGAGACAAATTGGTATTCCTTAATATTCTGAAATTAGACAAATTAGGTTCATAAAATGACTCAATATTACTACTTAATTTTCAATTAATTCTTCGAATTCCAACAGCAAGATTGTATGGAAGTCATTACAAGACAGCTTAAGATTAATGTAGTGGTAATGCAGTAATTAGTATAAGCAACTAACAACTTAATATTAAATTAAGTTTGACAAACAAAATTGTTTTCTTGTCAAAAGTAAAGTTGAGCAAAGGTTACTTGTTTTACTAAAATAGTGATAAAAATATGTTGATACAAATAATTAATCCAAAAGGGCATCCAAAAAGTCTTAAGTCGGGCACGATATTTTACAGGTGTGACTTAAGTATGACAATTTGTGACAAGACTATAAAATAATTATTATTTACTAAATTATCTATGGTGAGACTTTATAAAACCTTGAACCTGAAAGTGACCCGAATTGGCACCCGTGGGCATCTGAATGCAAAGCTATGAAGTTGAATTTCTAGGGTTCACATAAATTTAATTGCAAGTCCCTCTCAAACAAAATTATTTTTGATTTTATCCCCAAAACAAGGGGAACAAAGAGGAAAAAAAACTATAGAGATGAGAAATCTGCGTGATTTGAAATTGGAAGGAAATAAAATTTTAAGAAAAATACTATCTTCTCTTTGTTACTAGGATGAGTAGAGTTGTAAACGAAAGAGGGTCGATGTCGAATTCTTGATACTCGAGCAATTATTGAGACGAGCTGAGCCAATAAATCGAACTCGACTTATTAACAAGTCGAGCTCTAGCTATAACGAGTTGATATATATGATGAAAGTTCAGGAAATTGCGTCAAAACTCATTTTTCAAGCCCAACGAGCTTTCTCAGCTTGTTAATTGAACGAGAATTAAACGAATTCGAGTTCGGCTTGTTTAACAAGCTAGGTCAGGCTTAAGAGTGACTATTTTGTTTAGAAGCTCAGAGTACAACTGTTGTTAGACAAGTTTTTCAAAGTAAAAATTATTGTAATGCTACTTGTAAACAACCTTAAAGAATATTTCAAACAAAGTGATAAAAAAACCACCAACGAGGAAAACGAGCAAAAATATTTAAATAAAAGATAAATTGTAGTTTAGATTTGCAGTAAATCAGCACTTAATTTTGTGACAATAGAGAGTTTTTAGTTGTTGATATGCTTAATTATGTTGATGCTAAACTCGATCATATTTTTGGACTTTCTTTCTTTTTCTTTTTCTTTTTTATTTTTATTTTTTGTTCTTTTGGTTTGTTCTTATACATGCGTGAATTTGAAAGTTACTGAAGCAAAATGATGAGATGATTTCTAGTGGAAATTTAATTTCATTTGACATATGTTTATATAGGGTTATTGATGCAGCAGAAACTGTGATGGATGAATGTGTACAGAGAAGTTTCACGAAGAACACGATAATTTTCGTTCAATAATCTGATAATAACTGTCTTGCCTACAAGTTTCTACGGTTACTTATAATATCCAATCCTACATAGACTTAAAAAGCCCAAAATACAACAAATCCAATACAACAAAAATATAAACCCAACAAATTCAATATTAGAATATCACTTGTGAGTTGTCCCACATCGTTCATATATGAAAAATAAACTCACCTTATAAGACTAATGGGCTACTCCTCCTTCCACCAATTGGTTTTGGGATGGAACCCCATTTGAGCTTCATATGGGTTTTTCCCTTCTTTCATGGTGTCCTTCATGGTAGTGGGTCAGCACTCATTTCCCCCAGTTTCTGTCATGGTATTAGAATATCACTTGTGAGTTGTCACTTGTGAGTTGTCCCACTGTTGTCCCACTGTCATGGTATTAGAATATCACTTGTGAGTTGTCCCACATCGTTCATATATGGAAAATATCATGGTATTAGAATATCACTTGTGAGTTGTCCCACATCGTTCATATATGGAAAATAGACCCACCTTATAAGACTAATGGGCTACTCCTCCTTCCACCAATTGGTTTTGGGATGGAACCCTATTTGGGCTTCATATGGATTTTTCCCTTCTTTCATGGTGTCTTTCATGGTAGTGGGACAACACCAATTTTCCCTCAGTTTCTGTCATGGTATCAGAGCCGGTTCTATCTTGAACCGTGTGATGACGTACCCATTGTTTATCCCCCACGTACCCGTTTATGGGAGCCTGTTTGTAGTAGGGCTTGGGGCACCCAGCCCAGTTGGGCTTGGGCTTTCGAAGGGCTTGGGGCACCCAGCCCAGTTGGGCTTGGGCTTTCGAATGACTCACAAGTGAGGGGGCGTATTAGAATATCACTTGTGGAAAATAGACCCACCTTATAAGACTAATGGGCTACTCCTCCTTCCACCAATTGGTTTTGGGATGGAACCCCATTTGGGCTTCATATGAGTTTTTCCCTTCTTTCATGGTGTCCTTCATGGTAGTGGGTCAGCACCAATTTTCCCCCAGTTTCTGTCACCCAATACAACATAGATATAAATAATAATAATAATAATAATAATAATAATAATAATAATAATAATAATAATAATAATAATAAATGAAAAAACATAACATTCATACTAATGAGACGAGTCGATCATCGAGATATGCTAATGCGATCTCGTCAGCATCAGTTATTATTTGATTATATTTCAAAATATCAAATGTTCTATTATATAGTACGGGGTATCAAGTATTGCTGGACAATAGATTTACACATTCGCATCGACATTTTTTTTATTCTAGGCCCATCATCTCTTTCAGCCGTTAAAACGTTTAACTGGTAATGGGCTCAGGCCCAACTGTGGTTCAATTTTCTCACGACGAGTTTCTTCCTGCTGTGTAAATATGTAATTAAAATGGTATTAGTATTACAATTATTTATGCCATATAAAATATTTTTGCTATATGAACTTGTAGTATATTAATACAATATGTCATGCATCAAATCTATATACGTCTAAATTGAGCAGTATCCACAAACACATACCCAAAAATTTTTCCTTCATTTTCGAATTTCTTATTATAAAATTATTAAAAATATTTTAACCATTCAACATTCATATAGCATTAATTTTAATAATTTTGATAATCAGTTTAAGGGGCATATTAATTTCTATTTTTTTTACTACTTCTTGATGTTTTTCAGTGTATTTGTTTGAGATTTCTTAAAGTTTCTAAAAAAATCAGGAGATATTTATTTGGTATTTTAAAAAATATCAAAATGTCATCAGATATTTAATTTATTTAGAGCTTGTATTCGTCTGGACTTGTTGATACTTTTTGAAATTTTTAAGAAAAAATACACTTACGAAATCTCAAATCAAGTCTCGCCTCCAATCATAACATTTCAAAGAATTTCACTTAAATCTAGAAGTCTTAATAAATCCTAAACAATATAATTTTAAAAGACTTTAAAATGTCCCTAAAAGTTTCAAACACCTTGGAAAGTTGGAGTGATTTTTCATCCCTTACAATAACGTTTGATCATCCAGACTTCATAGCATAAATGAGTTTGACATCCACTTTAAATTGGCACTCTGTATTTTTTCACTATACAAACTCTTTTATAAAATAAACTCACAATTAAGCATGTCGGCGCATCGTAATTCTTTTAATAGAAATACATACGTATATTTAGAAACGTCATACTTTTCTTTACGTTGTGAACTATAATCTTTCCATTTTGCTGAAGAAATATTTTGTTTTGTTAAAAAAAAAAATATATGAAAACAACTAAAAGAGGGAAAAGGAAATGATACCTCTTACATTAGCAAATTCCCATATCATTACCAATTAGTAGAAAATAAGAAATCTAATAATGTGCACAAAAAATTCACAAAAAATTGAAACACACACACTAAAAATAGAATAAAATAAAATTCAATTCAACATTTTTTATAAGGCATACAAATTAGAGGGCCAGAATCAGATGTTAAGGCTGGGACCAAAGATCCTTGGGCAGCCTCAAACAATTGCGATTTCAAGTAATTAGGGGCACAACTTCCCCAACCTGACGGCACAAAGAAAGCGCCATTTACAAACACGTCTTTAGTTGATCTCCATTTCCAGCTCCTCCAACCATGGTTAGTCTCCCGTTTCGTAACCTGTCCCAATAATAATAATAATAATAATAATAATAATAATAATAATAATAATAATAATGAATTATCCCACTTTTCTAGGCCAATTTAGTCAAGAATTAAAATTGAAAATACTGAGTCTTAGGTAGTTACCAGATGAAATAAAATGATGGGAAGAAATTTAGTGATGTATACAGTACTTTTCTTTTTTAATTGGAGAAAGTTCACTCTCACTAAATTTAATTATAGGTGTATTCAATTTGTTAACATTTGTTTCTATTATAGGATTTTTGAAGTCTTAATAAGGATGCTACTTACAAGGGTGTATTTTTTTCAGATTTTTGAATTACATTTTAACACTTTCTAATATCCGGGATTTTTTTTCGAATTTTTAATATTTTTCGATTTAAATAAACTCATTAGAAATCTCAGCTTGTAGTTGAAATTTGGTGTAAGATTACGTTAATGTAAATTTGTATTTGAAATCTCAAAAAGTCCAATCAAATCAAAGAGTTAAATAAATTGAATATCTCATAATTTTTTAGTACTTTTTTAAATTTCAAATGAATACCTAGTGACTTATGATTTGTTAAGACTTTTTAAAATATCAAATGATTACACGAAAATTCTTAAAATCACAAGTAGTGTTTAAAAATCAAAATTGCATATTTTTAAACTCAAGAGTATCCTTTAAAAAAATCACATATTTTTTTTTATTCATGAAAATATTTATTTGATTTAAATAAGCCAATAATTACCTCCTTTGCATAATCCTGATTGGGTGCCACAAAATAATTGCCCTCGCTAAGTATCGTTGGGTCTGCACTCCCTCCAATTGCATACATCAGCCATTCGTCATACCTATTGTTAGCTACATGGGCGTACCCAAATCTAACCCTGCTCAACCACGGACAATATTTCAAAATTTATAATCACAATTTAATCTAAAATTATGAAAATAAGATTGTAATCATAATTTGCCTTAATTAACCTCGGCAGCCTTTGTATTAATCCAGGACCAAAATGGTTATAAACCACAGTCACTTTCATGATCTTGTCAGCTGTATAATCATCTCTATGTCCAAACAACATCACCTGAAAAATTAAATCTATAAATTGTAATCAACAAGTTAATATAAAACTTACCCCCAGTTCATAACTATGGGTCCAAAATGAATTTTTTATATAGTACACATTGACGTATGTATGAAATG
>BKCP01012625.1:823789-840196 GCA_008636005.1 Striga asiatica
CAAACAATGATGATCAAAACAAAATTGCTAGTAATCTCCTTTTTTGAGTTCATTCTACACTTGTCGGAGACTAGTATTTTTATTATTATGGGTGAGTTTGTGGTAGTTTAGTCTCTTTTTGGGATGTTCTCTCATTAAATTCGGTTATTTGACTGCCGTTTCGGCTGCTATTGGTCTGTCTCTTTGTTGTAAATACATGTTTTATCCATGAATTTTCTATCGTTCCGGAAAAAAAAATATTTATGAATACAAACTTGCATACCTTATCATGTTGAGTGAAGTAGTTATTGGAAATAGTCACGAAATTCGATGCATGCGTGACGTCGATTAGGCCGTCCGCGCACCGGGCCAAGTAACAATGGTCGATCCAAACATTCGAGGACGAAAAAACACTGATCGCGTCTCCATCGCAACCGAGCCTATGCCCGACGTGGTCCGGAGTACTCCGGACCAGGCCTGGTTTTCCAGGCTTGCAGTCGTGAATACTGATCCCATGTATTATCACGTGGCTCACGCCTTCGATGGTGATGCACGGCCCGCCCGATATTTCTACCCTAGCTCCTCGACCGTCTATGGTCTTGTAGCTATTCAACATAAGCTCATTTTTAAGCGTGATAACCATATCCTTTTGGAAAACGATCCACAGGGCACGGTTCTGGATTGCGCCGAACCTGAGTGTGCCTGGTTTGGGGTTGATTGCGTCGTCAGACGGGTCAGTCACGACATATATGGGCCCGTTTTTGCCACCGATAACACTGCTGCCGAATCCGATAGCGCAATCGGCTAGTGATTTTCGGTTTAAGGCCCAATTGGAGTCCGATCTCCAACACGAGTCGATCTTGTTCATCAATTTGGGATACGATTCGATTTGACTAGGAAATGTATTGTTCGTAATCGTACCTTTGCGTGCTCGAGAAATTGGAATGTTGTTGATCATTAATAGCCATGAAATTATGAGGAGGGAAAGTGATTTTGCCATGGCTTGAGGTTAGGGAAGGAAAGGGCATGATTTGGAAGAGGATAAATAAGAAGGAAAATGTTTGTGGGCGCCATGTTAGGGGGACTCAAGATCGTTTTCAGTTTGTTGTTTGCAAATTGGTAGGATTTTGGAGAGCTTCATACTTAGACGTGTGAGCACGAGCTCATGTAAAGAAGGAAGAATTGGGAGAATAATATTCTAATTATTTTTGGCATACTGCTTTTATAGTGATTGTTTATGCAACAAATTAAAAATTATGGTTTAATCTCATCAAGATTTGTGGGGTACATGAACATCGGACAAGAAAACATGTCATCATATTGGGAATTAATTGAGTAGAGAAATTATTTAGTTCAATTTTTTTGTTTTTAGTCACTGTATGTAGCGTTTTTATATTATTTTGTAAAATGAAAAGGAAAAAAGAAAACATATCAACCATTAGACTCTGTGAGAATTAAATGTGTTAAATGAAACAAGTTAATCATAAGTTCGGCTCGACTCGACTTTGACTGGACTCGATAAAAGCTTAAGCTGAAGCTCGACTATTAGAAGCCAAGGCTTGATTATCGGCTTTGCTCGCTAAAAGCTCGACCAAGCTTGGCTATTAAAAGCTCGATCTCTTGGGAGAACACCTTACATGCTGGCCCAAGTGTTTCGGAGCTTACACGCGAGCCTGAAAGTAAAATGGGCTCAGCCCATATCTATAAAATTGAGCTGGGCTTCAGTGCAAGTGAGCCAGCCCAGGATTTTGGGCTATCCAGCCCATCCTATTATTGTTCTTAGTATCTCTTGTTTATTTCACAATCACTCCACACACGAGGGTGAAAATCTATTTCCTGTTTGACCTCCCAATTTTAGTGAAAATCTCTCTAATTTTATTGTTGTAATAATCGTCACAATACGTTTATCCTTTGGTATAAATTATTTTTTATCTGAATTTGTTTTATGTGAGGCAGTTTTACCATTACACAGGTAAATCCGTTATATTTTTTGAAACAAAAATACATATTTTAGTTATGAAATGTCATAGTTATATTTATATATTTTTATAGTATCTCATTTTAATTTTAAAGTATGGATATCTTATAAGAAAATATGATTATCTAACAACAACCTTAATATTTTTACATATCTTTATATAAGTGACTTGGGAAAAAACTGATTATTATCTAATGGCAATCTCATTAACAAAGTTTCTTCTAAACAAGATATCTATTGGCTGCGTATTTAAATTATTATGGTCTGTGAATTTAACCATAAACGTAGTTATGTCTGACAGCACTTCTTTGAAAATCGTTATTTATTCCGTAACCATGTGATCGTTAATGTCGATAGAACACGCTTTCGGTTGACGCTCAAAATATAATTCTTACTGAACTGGTGATGGATTATAAAGTTGACTGTACCTCAACCAACAAATTTATTATCCTGAAAAAATACTCCAACAAATTAATAGATAAAAGGCATCAAATAAATCTAAGCTAAGCTAACTAAATAAGTAATAGCTTAATGGGTTATTCATAAAGTTAAATGCCAGAAACACCAATTAGAGTCATTAGTAATCAAGAATACGTAAACTAATAAACAAAAATTAAGTTACTGTAATGAAAATTAGAAATATTATTGTAAAACCCATATATATAAGATTTATTTTGAAGTTATACTGCTGATTTGATAATCATTCCAATAATGTGTGGATGATTGACTAATCGGTTATAATGCTCTGTAAACGGAATTCTATGTGGTTTTACTGAACAATTAAAATTATTATTTTTTTTTCCTTAAGTCCAATTTTAGGCTTCAGTTTAAAGATTAAGATACTAAAAAAAAAAAAATGAAATCATAAATCATAAGATACACGAAGGTGTGTATATTCGCTAAATTAATTTTGTTGTATTACTATTGTAGAAACAAGGGTGGGATTGGAAGTTAACAAAATAACTTTTTTATCCATTAATAAAGAAAATATATTAATCTTAATTTCTTTGTTTATTCTTCTCTTCTCAATTTTCTCAATATTATTATTAACTTAAAATTTATTATTACACATTTATTTATTTTTTAATTTAACTATCCCTATATACATTGTCACATATATATGCTAATCACCACAAAATTACATATTATTCTTCATATCATAATACTTTACAATTATTAAAATTACTACTTTCTTACATTGATTCTTCTCCAGTAATTATATTTTCTCAAATAAAATATAAACCGCCAATTCAATGCCATATATCTGTATGTCGTTGACTTATAGGGAAAAATAAAAAGGTAATCATTATATTATGCTAATCTCAGCCCTTTGGACGACTCAGCACTAAAAAAAGAATTACACTCATTATTTCGTCTCTTTGTGATTTACTTATTATAATCGTTTAAAATTATTTCAGGTAGAGAGAGAGAAAGAGAAAAGTCCGGCGGCAATGTGGGGTCGGCGCCGGCCTTCCACCGCCCCCATTTTTCATGCTCCACATATTATAATATTATTATTTATTTTTTCCACCATCATCAATTATTGTCATGTATAAATAATTTATCCTATATTCAATAATTCAAACTTAAATTGGTGCTGCGCCATAACTAATTTTGGTATGAAGTAAAGTGCATATTCAGTCTCTTTACTTATGCGGGATTGCATCATTTTTTCTAATTTTTATATAACATCAGAGTCAGGTCAACTCTAACTTGAGTTTATATTTATTTATGAATTGTCTCACGATGTCTTACATTAATTCTATAGGGTAGATAAATCTAGCTAGTTTATAAGTCTGGTGGACTACTCATTTCATCACCAATTTGTTTTAGGATGAAATCTCACTAAAACACCTAGACTCACTCTATTATGATGCGCTTCATCTGCGTGGAACCGCACTATATGTAATTTCTTATGTCCGTCACATAAGTTCAGTCTAAACTGTGTGATAGATAAACGAAATTGTATGCATTAAAGAAATTAACATATTTGTACTCTTATTAATTAATAAAAACAAGTGACTCACTTTAAACTTATTGTATTTGTATATAATAAATGATAATTTTAAAAAATAAAATAATTTATTTATTTTATATATATACTCTTTTCTCTTAAAAAAACTCCACAAAAGTCAAAAGCTTAACCACGGTCAGTAACCCCACAAAAAACCGGTTGACTTTTACTAACCACGATTCCCCAACCTTCACCCTCCCTCTATATAAACCCNCAAAAACCCGTTTTTCTTTTTCTACTCTATCTTTCATCTTCTACATGAGCAGCTGTTTGTGGGCCCCACTTGTGTTTGCAGCCCGAACGGCCCTCCGAATCTCCGCATTCCTCCTCGACCCGCACGGCCTGCTCGAAACGGGCCGGCCAGTGGACGGCCCATATTGGGAGCTGGACCTTCCGGCGGGCCCGTTCAGTGATATGGGCCCGGCCCACGAAGAGACGTGCTCTATCTGCCTAATGGAGTTTCTCAAAGAGGATTGGGTGAACAAGCTGCCGAAATGTGGCCACGTGTTCCACGTGGCATGTATGGACAGCTGGCTTGAAATGTGTCGATTCACGTGCCCACTTTGCAGGTCGTTCTTGCCGTGTGCCAGGTCATCATCGCCATGTGGCGAGCGGGCAGAGCCGGTCTGCGTGGAGCTGCCCGAGTTGGGTGATGATTTTACTTATGTAGACTAATTATTAGGGTGTATCAGAAATTAATTTGTTTGTGTGTATATATGATCCTTTTCAGTTTTGTTTGAGATGAATTAACCGCGAAATTATAGGTAAAATTATGTTCAATTTTATATATTTGCTCTTATTGTTTTTTTTATNTTATGTTTTTGCCTAATTTTCTTTGCTCTCCAGTGTTCTCCTCAATCCGAAGTATACTTACAGGAGACTTGAAATTCTGATTTTTCTTTTTTATTTTTTTTTTATAGTATAGTTATGGGAATAAAATTATTAAAAGGCGCCGTATAACATAAGTATTGAATTAATGGAATATTTCTGTATATATATATATTTCTTTCAGGATGAAAATAATTATATTAACAAAAGTTTTATTAGGTCGGGTCAACTGGTTGACAAACAAAAATAATGCTTAATTAATTTGGCTAGAAGATTGATAGGAAAATATTGCTTAATCACTTAAATCAATGAAGATTATATTTGATTTGACTTTTTTCCAGAAATCATGCAGTAGGGTTTAAATTTTAATTAAGTGCATTTTTTTGGCATCTTGACTTTTAATTTAGTCCCGTGACGCCCATGTATTTTATACTCACTTGGGCCTTTGGCGCTCTGTAATATGCTATATATCAAATCATAATGTTATGTGACGGGGCCCATAAACAAGAAAACAAATAGGGTTGACAAACATTTTACAGGCAATAGTTGGATTACATATAATCACACATAATCATACGCATACTCATATGAATGAGTACTAGAATTTTTTATTGTTGAATCAATACTAGTATTAATTCAATAATAAAAAAACTCGATAAAATTGTTGTCCTAACCAACAGGATCGAAGCTCATATATATCAGGAGCAAAAAAGTAATTTTCTCAGTAAAGATGGTCAGGTTTGCACTTCGACCGATGACATAGTTCTCCAATGCATCGTATTAGTTTTGGCTACATGCGTGCACCCTAGCCTAACCCTATTTGGCTCGATATAATTATTATTTTTCAAGAACTATATTCTTTTATTGATACATATAACAGAAATATACACTACTTGAGATGTGTATACCGTACAATATATATCAATATACGTAATTATGTATAGTATATTAAAAAAAATACATATATAACTTTTTCTCAACAAAAATTTGGTCAAAGATTTAGAATGTACTTAAACATTCTCCAACTAAACCGTGTCCAAAATAATTAAAAGCTAGTGTAACTTTAATTTTTCCAGACCGGTCAATAGCATGATCGGTTCATAATAGCGGGACATGATAAATCTCGAACTTTCTCGGACCGCGCTGGCCCCTAAAATAGTTCATGAGCATTTAATAAAACTTTATAGGGGGCAAAACGTAATTTTTGTAAGAATGGACGGAAAAATATGTTTAGAACACTGGAAATAAAAAATACCCAAAAAAATTCAACCAAAAAATGAACAATCCAGAAACTGAAGAACCAGTGGTAGGCGAGCTGAAGCAGGATTTGCCTTCATCCAAGCCGGCTGAGCTATCTTCATCCTCACCATCCGAAGGATTTATGCAGGCGGCCTCCACCACCGACGGCATGTCTGCGGCGGCTCTCCGCTCGGTGCTCCAGCGGGTTAACCAAGCCGCCCAGCGGTCCGGACGCGCGCCGGACCGGGTCCGACTGGTGGCCGTGAGCAAGACGAAGCCGGTCTCCCTCCTCCGGCAGGTGTACGACGCCGGCCACCGCTGCTTCGGCGAGAACTACGTCCAGGAGATCGTCGAGAAAGCTCCTCAGGTCACTCTTGCATTTCCCCTCCCCATTTTGTTTTGATTTGGGAACAAATTGATGAGATGGTTTCATTCGGTTGAATTGATGGTTTCGTAATCGCGTTCACGGTGAATATCTTTCATATTTTTTTTTTTTATTTCAGCTGCCGGAGGACATCGAATGGCATTTCATTGGGAATTTGCAGAGTAATAAAGTGAAGACACTTCTATGTATGTCTATAGAATAGCAAAGTAATGAGTGTGCATATTTCTTTTGTGATAATTTCACTAGGTGAATCTGAAAGTGTGTAGGTTTCAGTAACTATGTTATTGTTCGAATTGGGCGGCTATGAAATAGTTCTTAGTGTTTGGAAGTTGATAATTATGTTGATGATGAAGGGCTATTGATGATGGGGCTGTAGAAAGTGCTTTTGTTGTTCAGTTCTTCCATTTGAATGTTTTGATGTTCCAAAGTTGTATGTGTGTGTGTGTGCATAATGTGTAATTTGGAACACAAGCACAAACCGTTAAATAAACTATCTAGTTATCAAATTATGGTTTTAAGGGATCGGTATTGTGAATAAAGGCTATTGTTTATGGAAGTGTGAAAAATTTGGCTAGGCTGAATTATTATGTTGGTTGCTTGTGGGTCGAGCCTGTTCTTTTGTGATGAAACTCCAGAAAGGTATTTTTCTTTTAATGTGTATGTTTGGGTTTTTTTCGTGCATCTGCAGCTGGTGTACAGAATCTTGCCATGGTGGAAACTGTTGATGATGAGAAGGTATACGAATAGTGTGAAAAATATTGTTGTTATGCTGCTCCACACATTGTTTAGCTTTTCAAAAAAATTGTACTGTACTGTGCTGAATGTTTACCAAAGGAGCGTATAAGTTGATTCATGTAAACCTCCATGAACAAGTTGATGTACAATTGTGTATGAGTTATCATGGATGATAATAGCTGTTGGTTAGTTTGAGCTCCTTCCAGATTTTCCTTGTAGCTCTCTCAAATCAGAACCCAAATCTGTTTATTCAATTCTCTATTTGGATGGTAGAATTGTGAATATCAATAGTGCATTTTGGTTAGAAGGAACTAAAGTTATGACAAGGAAATCTTGCTCAGATAGATGCATAGCAATAGAGCAGGCACTTGCCCTGAAAATAAGATATTTGTTTTACTCTACTGTCTAAAAATTACATTTCTACTTAGTTCTAATTTTATGCTACCTTTATTGTGTTTGTAAAATCTCTTATACTGGAATAAGTATATTGTTCTTTTATAAAAAAGCCGAATGGGAAAAGGATTCCGCTATTCCAGCCAAAATGCAACTTCCAAATTCTGTTTGATAACATTGTTGAAATTTTCTCTTGTATACTATTATCATTTCCTCCCAGGGCAATATAAAATTTATTTCTTATCAATAGCCCTAATTTTTCTTGCCCTGTGTAGATTGCAAACCATCTTAACCGTGCAGTTGGAAACATCGGACGAAAACCGCTGAAAGTGTTGGTCCAAGTAAACACGAGCGGTGAAGAATGTGGGTAATTTTGAGTATGTCTTAATGGATGGGAATTTTTTATTTGCTTACTCGAGTCTTTTTCGAACCCACACTACACATCCCTTTGAGAAAAAACAAAAAGGCGAGTGAGTTAATTTTGTTGCTTGATTGCAGCTAAATCCGGTGTTGAGCCGTCTGGTTGCGTGGAGCTCGTTAAACACGTCAGTATGAACTGCCCTAACCTCGAATTCTGTGGCCTGATGACAATAGGAATGCTGGACTACACTTCTACCCCTGAGAATTTCAAGGTAGAGTAAAGTAGAATATTATTAGAGGCTTTTCCCTAAATAATCCGAACTTTTCCGTATTACAATAGTCTTGAGCTTACCGGTGTAAATGGGTGTTCAGACATTAGCCAACTGCAGAACAGAGGTTTGTAAGGCACTTGGGATGGGAGAAGAACAATGTGAGCTATCGATGGGCATGTCTGGTGATTTTGAGCTTGCTGTGAGTGTTATGATGTGTTATTTTCTTGAATTTTGTTCTAAACAGCATTTGACTGCTTTCTAATATAACTTGACAAAGTAACCACTCGATTAATCCTTTGAATTTCTATCATATACAAAATTTGCTGTTGGTCAATAAATAGCACGAGTGATCAAACTCTTTTTTTGTGATTGTTGTAGATCGAGATGGGCAGTACGAATGTGAGAGTCGGGTCCACCATATTTGGAGCAAGGGAGTACCCGAAGAAATGATGATTCGCGTAATTTCTCTTTGGAGCTAGCATTTTTTTTTTTCTTCTCATTCTATTTCAGAAATGTAGCAGCTTGCAAATCTTGTTTGGTTTCTTCGAGCCCACCGTAAACTATGGCATATGAGTGAGCTACGAATTGTGGAAGTTCTACAAGCAATTTTGTGCTATTTCCATCTTAACGCGTGCATTTTCAACTCCGAAACAATCAATCGGCCAACATGAGGCTAAGCTATTTTTTTTCAAGTTGGTTTGGTGATTACTAGGAATACGATTGAAGCTCCATAGCTATTTCTTTGCATTTTAGGTTTTTAACCATCTTGCTTGATGACGTGTGATTTGAGGTGATTTAAGTCTTATGCTTCTAATTTTAGTTTTTTCATGTTCTCATTTTTCTTCTTTTGATCTGTGAGTAGCCCAGTTGAAAATGTCAAAATGATGAGCGCTCTTAAAATTTGAATCACCTCTGAACATTTTAAATTTGAATCACCACTCTAAAAAATCACCGTAAATAAAAAATTACATTTTAAAGCATGAGATTGTATTTATGATGAAATTACGATGGGTTAATCCACCTACATCTGCACATACTCATACAAGAATTTGTGTAGTACGCAAAAGTACTAAAAAAAATAATAATAAAAATAAAAAACAATTCTCTCAACTTTTTTTTTAAAACAATATTAGCAAAACCATTTTCAATCAGCTCAAGAATTGCAAAAATCCCAATAGGATTTCATTATTAAAAATGAAAACTCCCAATCAACGAAAAGTGTTTACCCACCGTACAGTTTTGCACCAGGCACCAAAAAGGCTCTGCCATGATCAATGAACAAGCTCAAACCCACCGCCGCTCTCCGCCCCCCACCGCTCCCGGCGGCGGCCCCCACCACCACCAAATCGCTCAACGCCGCCATCAGCCGCCTCTCCCGCCAGGGCTCCCACCGCGACGCCCTTCTCACCTTCGCCTCCATGCTCAAAACCCCAACCGCCCCGCCGGACGCCTCCACCTACCCTTCGATCCTCAAGGCCTGCGCCTCCCTCGGCCTTCTCCGGCTCGGCCCGTCCCTCCACCAGCGGGTCGTCTCTTCCGGGTTCTCATCCGACCCGTACACCTCCTCCTCCTTAATCAACCTGTACGCGAAATTCAACGACTCCGAGAACGCACGCAAGGTGTTCGACATGATGCCTGAAAGAAACATCGTCCCGTGGACGGCAATCATCTGGTGCTACTCGCACGCCCGTGACATGGCGAGCGCGTTTTCGATGTACAACCGTATGCAGCGCGAAGGTATTGTACCCAGCTCAGTCACAATTCTGAATATGCTCACCGGAGCTTCCGATAAAATGCACGTCGAGATTCTGCATACATGTGTGGTTAAAATGGGTTACGGGTCCGTAATAGTCCTGATGAACTGTTTGTTGTCTGTATATGCCAAATGCGGGCATGTCGAAAATGCTCGGGAATTGTTCAAGTCGTTGGGGGAGAAGGATATCGTGTCGTGGAATAGCTTGATTAATGCGTATTCTGTGGAAGCAAATCTTGATGAGGTTTTGAAACTCTTTTCTCGAATGCGGGCTGAAAATGTAAGCCCCGATTTGCAGACTTTCGGGTCCCTGGCCTCTGCTGTTGCCAAGTTGGGAAGTTTCGATGTGGGACGAGTTATCCATGGCCAGATAGTGGTTTGCGGACTAGAATTCGATAAACACGTAGCAACATCACTCGTCGGCTTTTATTCGAGATGCAGAGAGGTGAATAGTGCATTAGAAATATTCGAAAGGACAGTCGATAAAGATGTAATCTTTTGTACAGCTCTGATTTCCGGGCTCGTGCAGAACGACTCGGCCGATCGAGCTTTGAGTTTTTTCCGTAAAATGCTCGATTCGAGAGTGTGCCCTTCTGCTGCAACTTTGGCTTGTGTTGTTGCAGCTTGTGCTCAACTGAGTTCCATCAAACTCGGAAAATCTGTACATTGTTACATTCTGAGGCAAAAATTTCCCGCCGATATTCCTTTGCAGAATTCTCTAATCAGCTTTTACGCGAAAACCGGGCTTTTGGAAGAAAGTTTTACAGTTTTCAGCACAATGGAGAAAAGAGATGTTGTGTCGTGGAACTCGATCATCGCTGGCAACTCGCAAAACGGGCATTTGAAAAAGGCCTTATCTTTATTTCAAGAAATGAGATATTGGGCCCGTCAAAAGCCCGATTCAGTAACCTTTATCTCCCTTCTCCAAGCCTGCGCTTCGATCGGGGCATACCATCAAGGGAAATTGATCCATAACTTCATCCTTCGAAGCAATATAAGCCCGTGTATCAAAACGGGCTCGGCATTAATCGACATGTACGCCAAATGCGGCGACTTGAATTCGGCAAGAAAATGCTTCGACAGATTGCCACATCACGACGCGATTTCTTGGAGCACGATTATCGCGGGCTACGGCTCGCACGGGAAAGGCGAAATCGCATTAGAAATGTACTCGGAATACGCGAATAAGGGTTTTAAACCGAACGACGTGATTTTCTTGGCCGTTTTATACGCGTGCAGCCATAACGGGCTCGTGGATAAAGGTGTTGACTTTTTCGAGTCGATGGTCAACGATTACGAGTTGAAACCGAAAATCGAGCACCTCGCGTGTATGGTGGATCTTCTCTGCCGTGGCCGGAGGGTTGAGGAGGCGTACGTTTTTTACCGGAGGATGTTTACAGAGCCAGTTGTGGAAGTTTTAGGGATAATGCTCGATGCTTGCCGGAATACGGGCAGAGAAGAGCTCGGGAGATCGATTGCCGATGAGATTTCCGGGCTCAGGTTAGGGGATGCAGGGAATTACGTCCAGCTGGCGCACGGTTTTGCTTCGATGGGAAAGTGGGAAAGTGTGGGGGAGGCGTGGATGAAGATGCGGGCTCTCGGGCTCCGGAAGTTTCCTGGCTGGAGCTTTGTGGAGATGCACGGTGAGATTACGGCGTTCTTTACGGGCCAGGGTTCGAATCCTCTGTACGGAGATGTAGCGAGCGTGTTGAGGGATGTAACGGACGATTGTAAGAGATTGGGATTCGTTTCGGAAAATGAAGATTTTTGCTGCCTTGATTGATTCATATCCTATATGGCAAAAAACTTGGTAGGAATTAATATTTTTTATAAAACAAAATTAGGTTTGGATTGCATTAAATATTTATATCATTCGCATTAAATATGTGGTTGATATGTATCTATACTTATATTAAAAGGTGTACCATTTACCAGATTTAGTATAAAGAAAAGTCAACAACATTTATTGCATTACTATTTCCGTATTATACAATCTATACTTATATAAAAGGAGATTCTATTTATTACATTTACTATCCAGAAAAGTCAACTGCATTAAATTTCATTACTATTTTGGTATTATAATATTTTATTTATTTAATTGATTTATTTATTTGTATTATTTTAAAAAGGTAAGTATAATAAAAAGATGTTAATAATAAAAAAATTAATACCAAATAAAAATGTACACTTTGACTTATTTGATTATATTTGGTATTTGATTATACCAAATATATTCCTATTTAGTATATACATTAAATACTTACTAAAGTATTTATTTGTTTTATTTGTCAAAGTTAAGTATAGATTTGTTTATATTATCAAATCATAAAACAAATAAATATATCTCGTGCTTCGCACGGGTATTTGAACATTGTACAATTTTCTTGCGTATTATAAACTTTTATTGAATATTGCATCTTATAATATAATATTCTCTAAATAAATATATCTCGTGCTTCGCACGGGTCACGTACTATATATATCTCGTACATTTTTCTTTACTCATGTATATAATTATAAGCCTGAATAAATAGCCTTAAAATTGTGCACCCGGTGCATCGCACGAGCTCTGTACTAGTATTCTTTTATTATACAATTAGTTAACGAAACTATTTTACATTTCCTTTTCCTACATTACTATTATTACATTTCTTTTTTTTATTTAATCCATACATCAATTATTATAAATGTGTCTTCTTCTTATTTTTTAAATTTTATACCTTTTTTATTTGTATTTTGTTTTTTATATATGATATATCAAATTAATTATCTTTTAACGATTTTCGATTTAACAAATATTACATATATAAAAATGCAAAACAATGATATATATCTTTATAATTTAAAATATTATAAATAAAACTAGTGATATAGATAAATTAGTTTTCAAAATTTAAAATAATATTGTTAATTGAATTACTTCATTATTATAAATTGTTATATATTGTTCCTCATTTATTTTTCAACTATAACAATATATAGAAAAAAAAAACTATTTTATATTTTATTGTACATTAAATTATTTTATCAAACATCTACACGGTATTGTACTAGTTTGTTATGAACGGGAAATAGAATTTTTTTTTTTTTACTGAGTGAAAAAGTTGCTTGCCATATGAGGAAGCTCAAAATTGAAAAATTTTAATTGCAAAAATTGCTTGCCATATGAGGAAGCTCAAAATTTAAAAATTTTTCCTAACATTTTGAAATCTCATTGTTAGTCAGGTTGGATGTGTAGTCAAATGTTTACCCTGAAAGTATACTACTATTTGCACAAACTTTATACAAGAGAGTTTAAATGTTGATTGGATGATTTGCAAATGAAGAGGCCTCTCCTATTTATAGGCACAATCTCCTCTAAAGAATAATCTAGATCTTACATAGATCTTGTACCTTCTAGACCCTTCCACAAAATCCTACTTTATACACACATGCCTTAGAACCTTCTACAAGATTCTTGCCCTATGTACAAACCTCTACAAGGCTCTAGGTCCTTCAAGCTGCTACTATAAGTATCCATATAATTCTAGAGCCCTCTAGAAGTTCCTGGGCAAAACAAGACCTTGCTTAAGACATCTATTTACAAGACTTAGGCATGGGGCGACCTAGGTGGGTCGGCGCCGAGCGTTACACATAGCTTAGCAATTGTTGACCCTTTTTATTTTTTGGGTCAAAAAGCTTCCTCTTTTATTCAAACACGTTTTTAGTAGAAAAACCAGACAAGTGTTGACATTGAATTACCAGGTATTATACAACTATACTTTGGAATTAGTCTCATCACGAATTTATTTATTATTGTCAAATCTTTTAGTTGGAATTGAAAAGTGGAAAAAAATAACTAATTTGACATGATAACTAGTTAAAATCACACGTATATATAAAAGAACTGCCTTTAGATAGTCAAACCTGAAGAGCAATGGAGATTTCTCCCGGATTCACTAAAATTGAGCAGTCAGAGAGCTGCAGATCAAGAGAACACTCGTAATCTACTTCTAAATCATAAAACATGAAGATTAAAAGTGCTCACCAATTTTTTTTTATATATATTTTTTTAAGTCTGCTGAATCTTCACATACTAGTACTACATGTTGGAATCGATTTTTATACGTCAAAATAGGCCGTGTTTATACAACAATGGAATTATCTTCTTATACATGTCTATTAACTGACTAATAAACGAAAAAAATCGAGGCCCGTTTTCTTAGATGGAACAATTGCTCGAATCCACAGTTGAAGATGATAATGTTGTTAGTGCCACTACAACTGATTTCATGCTTGGCCTCTGTTGTGGGTTTTTATGTGTGCAAGCTTTTGCAAGATGAGCCACCTACAAAACATTACACAGTTCTTGTTTTCTAATCACACTGAAAAAAATCACTCGTTTGAAAGTTCGATTTTCAATCCGCAGTTTTTCTGTGTTTACCTTAGTGACTGAATCAAGAGGATACTCATCACCAAGCCTTGGGTCGATGAGTTTACGTATGCTCTCGGTTTGATCGGGCTCGTTAAAAGCATCCTCAAACTGAAAATTCCATGCCAAAAAAAAAAAAAAAGTTTCTTGATCATCATATCTCAGAAAAACCAACCTAATTTTCAAAATTGCAAAAGATACCCCAACTGTTAACAAAATTTGGATATGTTTTTTATTTTGGCTAATTAGCCTCTTAAGATTACTTCAACTAGTGAGAAAATATGGATATTATAGTGTAGTTATATTTTATTACCAAACTAACAAGGCCTTTTGCTTCTGTATCTTCACCATTTGTCTTCACAACTGCTTGTAATCCAGATATTAATTCAAAAAGAACAACCCCAAATGCATACACATCACTCTTAGTCGAAACATCTCCACACACGTACCTGCATGAAAGGCAACAGATAACACGAAATAAAAAAAATTGTCTTTATTAAAGAAGTTCACTAATTTATTATTTTTTTTTTCAAAATTGTGAAACTTTAATAAGAAAATGTGGATTAACTTACTCCGGTGGCATGTATCCAAAAGTACCCACAACACGCGTTTGTAAAGAAGCCCCTCCGGCTTCAGTTAATTTAGCCATACCAAAATCGGCAACCTGAATTTGCAAAATAATAATTAAAAAAAAAAAAAAAAAAATTGGCAACCTGAATGGTTAATTATTGAGCTTAAATGCCTTTAAATTTTGAGGTTTCAAGTTGAAAAATGTGCTATTTATGCAAATGAAAAACTATAAAAGACCTTGGCACGAAAATTCTTGTCGATTAGAATATTTGCGGATTTTACATCACGATGAATATATAGTGGAACCGTATGCTCGTGTATGTATTCGAGTCCTCTAGCCGAATCTAGGGCAATTTGCAGCCTGGTGGGCCATAGTAATGGCTCTGTTAATGAATAAAAACAAAATAAATAAACAAAAAAATTAAATTTATAGAGAATTAAAAAAGAAAAAAAAATCTATTGCTTTGCAATTTCAGTGTATGGCTTTTACCTTTACCTTTACCACGCAAGTGTTGGCTAAGGTTGTCATTGTCTATGTACTCATAAACAAGAAACAACGAACCTTTTACACAGTATCCTATCAAATGCACCTACATTTTACAAAAAACACGAAAAAAATTTACTAATATACAAGTTAAATCCGAGATTATTACTACTAACTTAACTACCAATAACCAAATGACTCGTTTATGCATTTCAGTTAGTTACCAAGTTCACATGATGAACGTGTGTTAAGACCTTGAGCTCGGCCAGGAACTCCTTGGAAGCTTCCATGTCCATCTTTTTTATAGCAGCTTTCTGAATTTTAAAGTGAACTTTATTTGATAAACCTTTTCGAGATGATGTACGAAATGCCACAAAGGGTAATAATCAAACAAGAATTGTGGAAATAGAAATTAAAACTAATCATTAAAAGAATTTATCATTTATCATGGATCATACTGTAATAGAACCACACGAACAAATTATTCATTTCATTTTTTCACACAAGTCCGTTGAGTTTTATCATTTATATTAACTTAGCACAAACCTCGCCTCTTAACTCCCCGTAGTAAACAGCTCCATAACCACCTTGCCCAATTTTATAAGTTATGCTAAAATTGTTCGTGGCCTCAGCTAATTCTTCATGCGTGAACTCCACAGATTTATCCACAGTAACACCTTTTCGCTGTGAGACTCGAACAGAACTTAATTCTGACTCTGAAACTTTTTCCATCATTTGAGAAAAGAATGAGGCATTATTTGAGAAAAAAGATATGATAAACCCAAAAAGTTTTATGAAGTACCATTCGCGTTCTCAATGCTTCGGTTTTTGTGGCGAAATGAGTCCTTTGTCACCTTTTTCATTCTGTATAAACCGAAATATAAGCACGCTGCTAAAAAGATTGCCCCCAAAACCGATGCTAATGATATTCCAGCAATGGCTGCACCAGATTTTCCAGCTGCAACACCACTTTAATTATAGTTTTGCTTAGATTTAATTACAA
>BKCP01012625.1:853823-867065 GCA_008636005.1 Striga asiatica
AGTTTTCTTCAATAATTTCAAACTCACCAAAAGTTTCAGCCTTTGCATATCTTCTTTTTTCCCACATTTTGTCTCGTAACTATAAAGTTCTCATATGAAAGACATTTTCATAGTCAAAGAATCCAATTAAAAAGTACATGCAAACGTATTATTAGTTATATTACTATTAGATGGTCCAAAAAATTTCACTATCAACATATAAGGACAATTTGGTCAATTTAGCATCTACCTGCCATTAACTCCAGTCTGCCCTTGTCCCCTTCCAAGTGTCGGAAGCCCAGCGTCGGTGACCCTTGTTTTCATAAATAGCTCCCAGGGGCATTTTCGTCCATTCACCCACACCCTATATTTAAAACTCTATATTACCTCAACTAAAAAATTTCAGATGAACTCGAGTATTAAAAGCTCGAACTCTAGCTCGAGTCTTTTATCAAATTGAACTGAGTTTTAACTCATTAGCTAAATTGAGTTGATAGAAGAGTTCGAACTCGATACAATTATTAATATTAATGAATCGAACTCGAGTTTTAACGAATTAAATTTTGATAAAATTGTGAAAAATTACGTAAAATATTATGTTCTAGACCTCAGTTCTACTTATTAATTAAATAAATTCGAGCTCGACTCGTTATTGAACAAACACTGTTGAGCTCAAAGTTTTAAAGAGATGAACCAAGTCGAGCTAAATTCACGAACAATTTGCTTAGTTTTATATTTTTATACCTAACAACCACTTGATGGCCAAAATTTCAATACAACTATTTGGAGGGTGGTAAAATCTTCCTACCTCTTCTCATAATGGCAAGCGTTAAGATAATTTGGATGTATAATTTTGTCCAATTATTGGTACCTCATAGAAATTATTCAAATCATTGACCTAATTATGAGTTAGAAAAGAATAACTTGAACTTAATTTTTGATTTGAACCAAGTTATGATGCATGAATAAGTAGCATCCGTTGGTCCGTACAATTTATGTTTACATATTTTTTATGTAACTATAGTAAGTATTGCATAATTATCACAAATATTACTATTAACGACCTTAGTCAATTATATCCTTTTACAAAAAATGAATATTTACAATATAAGATGTCATAATTTTGTTTGTATATATTTTAAAGTATCAGTTGAATATGAATTATGTGTATTTGGTGGAATATTATAAATAAATTGAATTAAATTATTGATAAGTAATTATCTTTATATAAACACCAATACACCATCATAACAAAACCTTTTATATGTTAACCAATTAAATCCCCGTTAATTAAACATACTTGTCAATTACTTTATTTGTTCTGCTCCAAAACTCTCTCTCTCTCTCTCTCTGCTCTCTCTCTCTCTCCACACCACTGAAGCTTCGAATCTCGGGAGAGTGCTTTTGGCGATGGTGACACCTAAGGCGGCGCATTCTCCTTCTCAATACCTTTTTCCGACGGCCGTTTAGGCTAATCGGTGCTCTTTCACGTACTAAGGCCTAACCTGAGCCACCGTATACCTCGGCAATGGAGGGCCGAGCGGCGGCCTGCTCTTCTCTGTTTGTGGCTATTGCGACGTTGATCGCCGGTTTCTTTGCGGCGGTGGATGCTACTACTGATCCTAATGACGGTGAAGATTTATGATTTTTTTTTTTTTTAATTTTAGTTTATTGAATCTTTGCTCTTTTTGTTGGCTGCTGTTTTCTGGATTTGATTGGTCAGCTGCTAGGTGTTGAAGAAAAAATGAGATTCGTGAAAAAATGGCTGGCTTTTTAGTATCAACCGGTTGGTTTAAAGAGCTCGTGATTTTCATTTTAGCTTAAAGAATAAATTTATATCTTGGCAAAATTTTGTTTTGAGAAAATTTTCGGCTTCTTCCATGTGGGTGCTGAGAGACGATGAATTTGGAACGTTAGTGTGTATATTGGGGAAAAAATTAATCTTTTAGCTATTTTTGGAGTAATTTTCGGTCAGAATGTGTGAAGAAAATAATTCCATCAAGCAATGATGATATTGCTTTACTTCCAAAACTATCAATAATTTTTTTAACCAACTGTTAATGTATGTAATTTTTATTTTGAGATGCACTTCCTTTTGCTCGCACAGTTCATCTAGATTTCAGATATGCTTTATCTTGTGTCCTGAATATGCAAGCTTTTATCTGTTCTCGTTCGATGGAAATAGCTTATTTCAGATAATATGTAATAGGATCTGTGAGTTTCAGCAATCACAATATTTTTTTTATAAGGAAATTCATTGCTCAAAGAAAAAAAAATATAAATAAATAAATTACGACATTTTCAGCTGCGCGGAACAGTATTTGACCGGGGATGAGTGCAACATGGGTGTGTTTTCATGTTGACTCTTGATAATGAAGCAAATTTGTGATTGCTTGTTGATTGTTAATGATTTGAATTTGTGCCTCATGTATTGAGATTGACTGCCTTAAAAGATTTTTCAATTGAGTCCCTAATGGTACTCGTTTTCTGCAGTTCAAGGGCTCCAGGTACTTTACACTTCACTAAATAGTCCTCCACAGCTAACTGGCTGGAAATCAAGTGGTGGTGATCCGTGTGGAGAGTCATGGAGTGGGATCACCTGTCAAGGTTCTTCTGTTGTCTCTATGTAGGTGTTAATATACTGGATTTTTTCTTAAAAAAATTATATATATTATGTATATTATGTTATTAGTTTCATATATTTTTTGGACCATGTGAAACGTCTTCTTGAAACAGCCAGTTATCTGGAATGGGACTCAATGGAACAATGGGATATTTGCTAAACAAACTTGCTTCAGTTACAACATTGTAAGAACGTGTTTTTTTTTTCAGTATGATAGATTGTCATGTTTATCTACTTTCTTCCTTTATGATAAATATTTTTTTTTTTACTTTTTTTTTTCTTTTTTTCTGCAGAGACATGAGTAACAACAATATTCACGATTCAATTCCATATCAGTTGCCACCAAACCTCACAAGCTTGTAACGTTTCATTTTTATGTTGACCCTCGATCTCTCGTGGTACCTAGTACTTTTTCTCTAAATGGTCAGTTTTCTTATGTCCTGCTATCTATCTGGGTGCAGAAATGTTGCGGGAAACAATTTAAGTGGAAATATTCCTTATTCTTTATCCAATATGGGCTCCCTTAATTACCTGTAAGTGGCATTTTTTCGCTAGTACATTAAGAAAACTCTTTCTGTTTTCTCTTCTAGGCAATTAGGCCATTTTTTTCTGATGCGTTGACCTATTATTCATGGTTTTAGGAACATCAGCCGAAACATAATGTCTCAATCAATTGGAGATATGTTCGCCAACCATTCTGCTTTAGCCACCTTGTGAGCCACTCAGCCTTCTGTGTGTGTGTGTGTTCAATTCTTCTAAATTGCTGCCACTTCCTTTTTAGATTTGCACAGCTTACTTCTGAATTCGATCATTTTGAAAGCGTGAACTTATAAAATATAATATAAGGCATTTCAATTTTCAGGGATATATCCTTCAACAGTTTTGCTGGAGATCTCCCGCCTTCCTTCACGTCACTGACTAATCTCTCAACCCTGTGAGTTTTGTTTGACAATTTAATTGTTCTCCATGCTTTTTTCCTCTTTGCTTCCATTTTACAATTCCAACTTGCTATTGACTTCATTTGTATCAATTTTTTTTGCAGTCTAGCACAGAACAATCAACTTACAGGTTCTCTCGGTGTCCTCGTCGGTTTGCCTTTGACAACTTTGTAAGCATTATTATCTCCACAATTAGTTCCATTTAACTTAACCAAATATGTGAATAGGCTAATAATGCTTTTAACCAAATTCTGCAGAAATGTCGCAAACAACCATTTCAGTGGCTGGATACCTCAAGAACTAATTACAATTCCGAACTTCGTGTAAGTTATGAAAAGAAAAAGAAGTAATTTCATATTTATTAATAATCTTACATTTTAACAAAATGTTTCACATTTTTTTCCATTTAAACCAGATACAATGGGAACACATTTTCTAATGGTCCTGCTCCACCTCCCCCACCTTACACTGCACCTCCTCCCGGTAGATCACGCAATAATAACGGGACACAATCTTCTCCTCCTCGAGCTCATAATCCTAATGCCAATGTCCCTATAAATTCGCATAACGAGCGTAAGAATGGGTTGACAGCTGGCGCTATAGTTGGAATAGTTATCGGATGTGGAGTTGGAGCAATACTTTTGCTGCTTGCACTTGTGTTTTGCCTTAGGAAGGGTAACAAGAAGGAAGTTGCTGCTCGACTCTCGATAGGAAGTCAAACTGCAAGCATTGATAATGGTATTTAAAATATTTGCATCTTTGTTATGTGCACTTTCCTCTAATCGAAATGATTGTAGCGTAATTTGGAACATGACTTTTTTTCGTATTACAGTTGGCACTTTATTCATTTTCACCTCATTCTTACATTTTCGGGCATTATTTCTAGTGAGCATGGAGATGCAAACACAAAGGTCAAAGCCGCCTTCATCTGCAGCATCTGATCACTTGAAGTTTCCACCAGTCGAAAGTGTTGCAACAATCGAAAGGTTACAAGGGAAAAAAAGCGGATCTTTGAAAAGGGTGAAATCTCCACTAACTGCTACTTCATACACAGTTGCTGCTCTTCAAACCGCGACTAATAGCTTTAGCCAAGAGAATCTAGTCGGTGAAGGCTCTCTCGGTCGTGTCTATAGAGCCGAATTCCCCAATGGAAAGGTAAAAAAAAAAGAGATCGTTTAATATTTTCATTACCTTTTTTTTTCTCGATGACAATATAATTTGACAGTGCTTTGCTGTATATATATATATACATGTATTATTCAGATACTTGCCGTAAAAAAAGTCGACAATTCGGCATTGTCACTTCAGGAAGAAGATGATTTTCTCGAAGCTGTTTCGAACATGTCACGGTTAAGGCATCCAAATATTGTACCTTTGGTAGGGTACTGTGCCGAGCACGGACAGCGCCTTCTTGTACATGATTATGTTGGTAATGGCTGCTTGCACGATATGCTTCACTTTGCTGACGATAGGAGTAGGATGCTGACGTGGAACTCTCGAGTCAGAGTAGCACTCGGGACTGCTCGAGCTTTGGAGTACGTGGAGTGGAATTATTTTTGAATGTGTTTGAAAGCTTCGATAATTTGAATCTTAAACTTCCTTTTTTTGGCTTATTTGGCTTTAGGTACTTGCATGAAGTGTGTTTGCCTTCGGTTGTTCATAGAAACTTAAAGTCGGCAAATATATTACTTGATGACGAGCTGAATCCTCACATTTCAGATTGTGGATTAGCTTCTCTGGCACCAAACACCGAACGACAGGTAAATAAAAAACTGGTAAATTCTATACATCAGGCAAATAAATCAAACGGGTAAAAAATTTTCATGATAACGATGACAGGTGTCGTCGACCCAGATGATAGGCTCGTTCGGTTACAGTGCACCTGAATTCGCCTTGTCCGGAATATATACTGTGAAAAGTGATGTGTACAGCTTTGGTGTTGTTATGCTCGAGCTTCTGACCGGACGAAAGCCTCTAGATAGGTAACTAAACTAAATCTCATTAATTTCACACGATCATAAATATTTTTTTCAAAATTTTCACATTTTTTTTTCTGGTGTTGGAAATTTACATGACAAATGTTCAGTTCAAGGGCGAGATCCGAACAGTCACTCGTGAGATGGGCAACTCCCCAACTACATGATATCGATGCTTTAGCAAAGATGGTGGACCCCACCCTAAATGGCATGTACCCTGCAAAGTCGTTGAGCCGATTTGCTGACATCATCGCTATTTGTGTCCAGGTAATGTTCTATTACATATAGGGCTACAATCGCACCGAGCGGCTCGCGAGCGCTCGAGTCAAAGCTCGGCTCGAGCTTGAGTTTAACCGAACTCGAGCGGCTCGAGCAGATCTTGAGCATAGGTTTCGGAATGTCTAGCCGCTCGCGAGCAGCTTGAGATATGTAGTGAATTACTAAAATACCCCTTATATATAAATATTATGATATTTTATGTATGCATTTGATGGTAATTTTACTTGAAATTTGAGTTGAACACGAGCCGAGCTCGAGCAATCTTTCGAGCATTGATTTCAATCGATCTCGAGCCGAGCTTGAACGATTGTCTTCTTTTGTCGAGTCGATCTCGAGCGTCATAAATCGAGCTCAAGCAGAAAAAAAAAATATCAATCTTGCTTGATAAGGCCAATGCTCGACTCGGCTCGGTTCGTTTGCAGCCCTAATTACAGTTTTGTTCCTTGTTATGCAACATCTTTTTTATTTTATTTTTTTTCGGGTATTTTCTATAATTCTTTCGAAATGTAATGAAACCGAAAACTATAATGTGACCCTCGTACGATGATTATTAAGAACTGGTTGTAATAAATATTTTTTGTAATGCACAGCCCGAACCCGAATTTCGACCCCCTATGTCGGAGGTAGTACAAGCGCTTGTCCGATTAATGCAGAGGGCAAGCATTGTGAAAAGACGATCCAGTGAGGAATCGGGTTTCGGATTCAGAACTCCGGACCCTGAACCAAGTGACGAGTTATGACACTACTCGTCAGGCTAAGCTTGTAATAAACGTACGCCTTTTGACATTTTTGGGGACTCCAAGGTTGGCCGAAAGCCGAAAGGTGTGAGATTTTCCGATTGATAAATGAGAAATGCCAAAAAAAAAATGTAAGTATTTTGATCACGGTTCATGAGAGACTCACTTCTTTATGTGTTTGTTTGTTGTATACAGTTTCTTGGACTGGCAATTGTTTTATTTATTTATTTCCATATGTGAAACAATTTTTTTAACTAAAGACAAATTAGGGAAAGAAAATGGAATTGGATGATTGTTTGACCAAGTTTCTAGTTCAATAATGTTATTGAAGGATTTTAAATTCTTCTAATATGTACATAACGATATCTTTTCTGTGTCCCTTGTACTCAAATGAAGATATATGATTCAATTTTTTTTCTCGTTGAACTCTGAAGTTTCATGTCCCTGACTTAATTTGAACAGTAAATCAATACGCACAAATATAATGGTTTCATCTGGTAATAGTAATCTTAAAAAACCCAGAGTCGAGCATTATATTATACATTCATCAAGAATCACATTAAATTTGAAAGACTTTCTCTTACTAATAGAATCACAGATCACAGTATGTTGATTCTGTTCTGTACAACACGCAATAAGATTGTTCGATTTTCTGCAATTCACGGCTAAGGATGGTAAGCTAAGGATCAAGCTGTAGCCTTAGCAAAAAACAAAGTGGTCCAACTGTTATATTATACGCTAACACTAACTCGTCAGATTTTGATTTAAAAATATTAAGAGAATGAAAAGTAACTCTCTGAGTCGCGCAAATTGTATGTTCTGGCCTGTTATGTTATTCACATTCGACGAAACACAAGGAGCTCCCCATATCCAATTCTGCAGTTTAAGAAGCCGAAGAAAAGCAGCCAGGCAAAGTACACTAGTCGGTCGATAGAAAAAAATAGCTGCTTTTGCATGATTTTGAAGAGGAAGAAAATTATAACGAGCTTCCCCAGATTTTCTTAATCTAACTATAACTTTAACAGTGTTCACATTCTTAGGCAATCTTATTTCGCATTCTCGAAAAAACAAGAAACAAAGAATAAACAAAACCTGAGAAGAAACAGAATGCTATTCACATACCAGTCTTTGCACATTCTTCACATTGTATCAACATCAGATCATCTGGATTATAAGGCACCAAAACCAAAAGTGGGTTTTGTAATTATCTTTAAACACTCGAGGGGACAAAAAATAAAAAAAAATAAAATAAAAAAGTCAGAATCTCATTTGTTTCCCTCCTGGCTTGCGAGTCCGCTCGTCTTTCCATCACCTGAAACCACTCGTTCTTTGCTTGCTAATTCATTCCTAGAGTCGAGCTTTTCGACCTGGAGAGCTTTCTTTAACTCGACACCATTTTCTCTTTCTTTCTTCACGTCTGACTGCTTCTTGGACTCAACAACAATTTTGTTGAAGGCTACTTCTAACTTATCGAGCCTCTCTTTTACTGCAAGAAGCTCGGGACTAGAAGCTGCCGCTGCTTTTTCCTCGGCGGCCTTGAGCTCCATCTCTTTTGCCTGTTTTTCGAACTCAGCTTGTTTCTTTTTCTCCAGTTCCTAATGACAAAAGTCCATAAGGTACCAGTGGAAAAAGCAAGACGATCAATTTTTGTTTTATAAATATATATAACGTGAATTGTGTAGACATTTCAAGAACTGATTACAATTTCTGCTGACATTATCCATTGTTTATAAGGAAGCTAACTCTCAATCAAATAGAGATAAATCGTTCAAGAACTAAAAGAACATTACTTGAAAATTTAAAATGGGCAAACCAATTTCGAATCTGTATATTTTGCATTAAATTTCATAAAACTGTGTCGTCTCTTTGTCAGTTAACATTCCTCTATTCTGCTTCTTGCCTTTTAAGGATATCTAGCAAACACAAAACAGTGCCGAAATATCATGGCATTTTACATTAATTTCAGAAAAATTGCAAATTCTCACATTTTACCATGAAGAAAGTAGAAAGCTAAACACAGATTGGTAAACTTACCGCATCCATTTTTCTCATCTCACTGCGTGCATATTGCGCGACAAGATACACAGCTGGCGAAAAAACACGCAAGAATTTCAAAAAGAGGTCTTGAATCACAAATCAAGCTTGAACCCAATTAAAACTTGGAACATAAATGAATAAAGGTAAATCTTTTCCAGCTGAATAAATAAATAAACAAGAGCGTACCCAATGATGGCAGGCATACAAAGAAGAGCTGCACCAGGTGAAAATCCAACCTAAAACAAACATTCAATTAACTGAGGAAACACTCATTAAATGTAGTCTATAAACTGTTCGAAGAAATGCCTGACAGGCAAAACAGAAAAGATACCCAAATTTCTTCTTCTTGGGAGGTTCGGAGAACAAAATTTTCGCGGCCGTCATGAAATCGAGGTTCTGGAGAGCTTTGTACTGATCGCTGTAACTAGCCAAAGAAGACCCATTGCCGCTGCTGCTGCCATTGCTGTTGTTAACGGCGGTGGCGGCGGGTTTGCCGTTGTGGGCGGACGAGCAAAATGGTCGAATCAGGTAAGGTCTGAAGCGACTCGGATTGAAGAATTTGAGATTTTTTCTCATTTTTCCTTGGTCCTCTTTTTTCAATTTAAGAAAAAATAAGTGATACTTCGCTGCAAAACAACCAGTACAGAGGTTACGGCTAACACAATTTAATACACAGCATTGAAGCCCAATTTTATTAGCCCAATAAGGTATAGGCCCTGTATTAGGCCTACAGTTCATTATAAATCTGTAAAACGTTGGACTGCGATTGTGATCATTTAACAAATCCAATTTGTAGTTTTGTACAGCACAACATAATTAATGGTTAACTAGACTAATTAAAGTTTAGACCAACTAAAATCAAAGTTATCATTTAAATTACTTACAACATAGTTTGTGTTAATATCTTATAACAGTCCCAATGAAAGATAATATTAGTAAGGTACGCTTATGAATCAATGTAGCCTTTTATAAGTGTGTTTGGTAAATAACTTCTTATTTATTTAGATAGCTTCCATGTATTCTAATATGTTTGATTTGGCAAGAAGAGTTGTTANAAAAAAAAAAGAAAAAAAACAGATTGAAATTTTCGTTTCAATTTAATTAATTATCAGCTACCCGAGTTATATTAGCTAGTTTTTCGGTTATCAATCACATGTTTTAAATTTACCTATAAGTTATAAGTTAGGTCTATCAAACCTAGTCTCAGTCTACGTACTACTATTATAGCAACACACAAACAACACTGTACTAATTATACAATTTACCAAAATAAATAAAAAATAAATAGTTGATATACAATATTTATAATGTTAATATATAATTAGAGCTGTTAAATGAATTTAATCGCTTATGGGCTCCGTTCGGCTTGTTTAACCCAAGGTCGACATGTCTCCTTAAGTCTTATTAAGCTCGATAAATCGAAATTTATGTAATTTCTTGCACTAGTAATGCAACTCGATTCATTAACACCCAAAAATTGGGTAATTAATTTTGATACATTAATCGAGCTTGAGTTAGTTAATATTAGTTCAATTAGTTGCTTAGCTCAATAAAAGTCAAGCCCATGCTTGAGTACGATGAGCTCGAACTCTGCTCTTCTCGGCTTTGCTCATTTACAATTGAATATTTAACTAGTACAACACTCATGTATTACGTGGGTGGGGACGGTGTCTCATCCCAGACCGTTTATGGATCGATTCATAAAAGTGGGATGGGTATTCGGACAAGTCAAATCCAGGACCGTCCCGGACTGCGTCCACCCCTACCATAAATAATTAACATATTTATAGATAATTCGAACCTAAATAGTTTTGGATTAGAAGTAAATTAAATTATCTAAGCCTAATAACGAAGCATGTAATTTTGCCAAATAGGATACCGAAGCATGCGAGTCTACCACATAAGCTCAGCACGTTCTGGATTAATATATAAGGGGGATTACTAGAAAATCATAAACAAATGGTAAGATTAATTAAATCCATGACAAATATAACAACTATAAGTTAATGTATAAAGTTATAAAGGTTATACAATAAACTCAAAACCAAGCCGTTTTAAATTTAACATGTTTTTTTTATACAATATGATAATTATATAAGAAAAAACTCCTAACATATTTTATCTCATAAATATTTAATTAACCAACTTTGTAATTATGAATATTGAATAAAAAAAGTAACCAAAAACTTCACAGATCAAATATTCAGACAATCAGTTTTACTTTTTCTACAGAAGTTATAGTAGAAAAATATATAATTATTATTCACATCTAATAATTTCCCCTCTTCATGCATATATGATTGGTCACAAAAAGTGTGCATTTTATATTGTAGATCTATATGATTGAATCGTGGGCCAGAAGAACTAATGAGCCCAATGTCATGTGGGAAGTATTTGGAGCAAGACTAGAATAATGGAGCAGGCCTTGAGAAGTTTTAGAATTATTTAAAATATTGAGGAAGACTTGAGCAGAGAATAAAAAAAAGAATCCTATATTACTAGGGCATTGTTCGTTCTACTTTCGTCATGTTTTTCTTGTTTATTTTATGCTTATCTTTTCCTTCCTTAGGTATTTTTCTTTGGTTCTTAGTCCACTTTGAGTAGTTTCGTGCATTTCCCTTATTTTATTCGTTTTTGGTCTTTTTGTTCGTTTTCCCGGTTTTTCCGTATTTCTTGTCGGTGGTGATGTGCAGGATAGGTAGTGCGGTGCATGGCCATGTCAGGTTTACCATCTAGATGGATGAGTTGGGGTCGTATTGGAAAAGACGGGATTAAATTCCGAGTCCGGATGCGAGAACACGAACCCGAAAACATGCCGTGCAGAAACCCTTCACCGCAGCCGCGAGTTGCCCGAAAGTTCGTTTTTCTGGCCCGTGGATGTCGCGGCCTCGAGTAATGTCGCGGCCGTGAACTTTCCTTCGCCACGGCCGCGGAGGTTAGGTCGCGGCCGCGGAGGTCGCGACGGGCAGGATTTTTATTTCGGATTTTTGATCAGTTTTTCATTACGTTCTACTTAGGTTTTGAGTCTCTCTCGTACTTTTTCACCCCAGAACTCAGTTTTCTCTTATCTTTCACTTGGAATTGATCTTGGAATGTGAAAACACCAAGAGTAAGCTTTAGGATTTGGATTGTTCATTGCTTTTCGACATTGGATTCACTATTAATCGTAAGCATTTCTTTTCATTTTGTGTATGGATTTGATGGCTTGCTTAATTATGAATTGTTGTGTTGAATTGATAATGAGTAGCTAAACTCGTAAACTAGGGCTAGGGGATAATTGTTCCGGTTCAATTTCGTTTATGTGCATGTTGATTACTTAATCTATTCGAGTAGTGTTGAACCTAGGGTTGAATTGATTGATCGCCATTTTAATCCATTTAATCGATTCTTAGAACCGAAAGGGGAGGAATCGATCGATCTAGGCTCGTTTAGAATAGACTTGTTCGGAGACGTATTGTCTATGTGCTAATTGACTCGATAATTGTTCATTTATGCTTATTCTTTTGTTACGTGAGTTATTGAGAATGAATCTCTGAATGAGTGAGTTTTTCGTGTCCTTTGGCCGAGTGATCGATTGTTGTTTAATGTATTGAGAACCGGAAACGATTGTCCCCGACACCCTAGTCATTCTTATCATTCTTTGAATTGTGTTTTGGAGTGTGAAATTGGAATTGCTTATTTGAGTATCATTAGTTGTTAATCGCGTAGTTGATAATTAAAACCCAACCATTTGAATTAGAGTGTATAGGATTTGTTTTCTATTTTCGAGTGATTGAATAATCGTACAAAGTAATCCGGCTGACCTTCCTCGAGACAAGACCCGGTGTTCGAATCTTTCGATTCTGCCCCAACAACGGCGCCATTTTGTTGTAGTTTATTTTGCCGGAGCAGAATCGAAAATAGAAAGTTCTCTTCATTTATTTATTTTTATTTTTATTATAATTGTTTAGATTTTATTTATTTAATTAGGATCTTAGTTTTTAATCAAAACCTCCCTTTTTATTGTTTTTATAATTTCAATTAATACGAGAAAATTCACATTTTAATACACAATCCTCGTGGGATCGACCCTTACTCGCCTCTACTACTAGTTAGTAGAGGTTAGTCGAGAAAAAATATAAATTTTAATTTGCCGCATTGCGATGTGCGGTTAATATGTATTTATCAATTTGATAACCCTTTCATAAAACTTCATAATATGCTAGACTATTATCACTCTACATACATTCCCATAGTAATAAAAGTTTAGCTTGCTTTACCACTTGAGTTATGAACTTACATTACCATTATTTTGACTAATGTAACCAATTAATCAAATACAATTCAAATAATAAACAAGCACACCAATCACATGATTAGGCAACACAATCAATACAAAGAAAAACACAAATAAACCAATATATCAATCAACATTGCCCAAGGCAGTAACAAAAATTATAGCCCAATAAGTCAAATATTCAACATTGCTAATATTCATGTAATTAGCAGCCACACATACATAACTCAGCCAAGAACATCATCAAAGGCTAAGACAACACAACACAACACAACACAACACAACAAACAATAACAATACAATCTTAAAAATACATTAATTAAAACAACAACAGTTCAAGAACTTTTCTTGCACATTAACCATACATACCCAAATAAAACCAATTTTTCTAGTTTTT
>BKCP01012625.1:877476-892992 GCA_008636005.1 Striga asiatica
AAGATTGACCATGAAATATGCCCCAATTTTATTTCTTGAAATGACCAACATTACTTGTCAAGGTCGATTTCAATTCTTCTACAACAATTGATCATTAAAAAAATCAAATAATTTTATTTCTGCTTACAAACGAATTTGGACTACTAAAACAACTGCGGCTCATTTTTTTTTTAAAGTCAAAGAATGTGTGCTCTTCAATATGTCCAAGCCTTCAAGGAAAAAATCTTTTTCTCTCTTATCTTTTTCTTTAGTAGAAACCTGTTAAGAGAAAGAAACCAAATAATAAAAGAAAACAATATAACAATAAAATTTTACCAAAAATAAAAACTAATAAATAAATATATGTTCAGAAAAGCAAAATAAAAGATAAAATAAAAATACGTATTCAACAAAGCCTTAATAAACTTGTTAGCTAACTAGCTTTAAATAAGTTCGAACATACCCAATGAGTTGAATTTACTAGCAATTTGTTTCATTTAATGATTTTAATTATCAGTTACTAAGAGAACAATGTAAATAAAAAATTAAGGGCGTGTACATTATAATGATTGGGCCGTGTAAATCTTTTGTATTGGGACCCTATCCCATAACAGCTTAGAAGCCCATTTATTCCATGTGAGAGGGCCTTAAATACGTTTGGTAATGGCTTGTCATAAAACATGTCTTCTGAAACTAGCCCAAAACAACACTTTATTCTTGGGCCTATATGTTTTATGCTTTTATATGGACAAGAAATGAGAAAGAGAAATCTTGATCGAATTACTCAAATTATTATTATTATTATTTTAAAGAACAATATTTTCCATGCTAATTGAGTAGTGGAAAGATCACCCCCGGACATGTTTAAACCTGCTGTATGGCACACAGGAGGTCATTGGATATAAATAAACCTGTTTTGTTTTGTTTGAATTTCTAGTTAAAATGAGTTAATTTCTAGTGACTTTTTTAATTTATATTTTAATAATATTTAAAATATAATACTTCATGTTATGTAATATAAAAGTGGAACTATGGAACAGATAGTTAAAAATATGTGTTTGAAGATCATTGTGTTGATCTCGTTTTTTTTTTTCTTTATTTTCTTTTCTAAGTTTTTCACCTTAAGTCGCGTCTTACTTGTTCTTTTTTTCTTTATTTTCTTTTCTAAGTTTTTCACCTTAAGTCGCGTCTTACTTGTAAAGGCGAATTTGTTTCTTTCTTTTATATCAGTTTCCTTAGTTCTCAGTCACGTGTACGGTTAAGATCATTAAGCAACAGTCGAGTTGGTTAAGCTTATGTTTTTCTTCTTCTTTTTCTTCTTCATTCTGCATTGTAATAAATGGATATATAGAGCTCAAATAATGCTCGTGTGAGATTTATGATAATTGGAGTTTTCGAGATATTCTTTGTCTCGCCATTTCACAATATGAAAGTGTTTTGATAGTGAATTAAAGTTGATGCGATTTGTAAGGACTATTGATTGGTATGATTTAATTATATTGATAATATTGAAGTACGTTGTGTTTAATTAAATTTAAGTTGAATTTTGAGTTATACAAATGAAAAAATATACATATATATTACAAATTTTAAAAAAATAAATAAAAATTCTCAACCTATAACGAACAAATTTTCTAACTCGCTACAATGAGATGATCAAACAAACTATTGAAGTGCATACTTGTGATTGCAGATTCTTGTTAAAAACAAAAAGAAAAAAAGAAGACAACAATGCTAACATGGTTGGTCGTTAGTCATGTGAGCTGTGTCTTGTTTTAACATTTGTCAACGGTTGGGACACTTTCATGCGACTAACATAACATTATTATCAAATTCCTCTGACACCAAAGCTACAAAATTATGACCACCACGTTGCCTTTCTTCATCATCCTAAATACATTGTTACTTCATCTATTTTATGAATCAAGAGAAATTAAGCATAATATACAACACTATAATTGATTTCGATGCTATAACTAAATAACTATAGTTCAAGTTAGAGTCGAGCAACGGTTTTAAGACTCTATCCGACTTGATAAATATTATAAGCAAGTGTTCTAGATTCACTTGATTTTTATGAGCTCGAATTATGCTCGACTATGACTCTAAATTTTGTAAAACAGAGACTCGAAATCACCTCGAGTTAAGGTATTAAGGTGAATTATACTTATATTGAAGCTACCTTTTGAGATTTCAAGCTTATGAAATATTGCCAGGAGCTTGTGATTGAGGTGCTAAAAAAAGTAATCAATAAACTATGAAATATAGTCAGGAGCTTGTGATTGAGATGCTAAAAAAAGTAATCAATAAAATATAGTCAGGAGCTTGTGATTGAGATGCTAAAAAAAGTAATCAATAAACTATTGGTCGTACAACCATATTTTTCTAACAAATATACATAGTTTTAAATTAAAATGTCATATATAAAGAATAACACAAGTAAAAGTATAACATTTTATATTATAAATATATATTTTTTTAATGTAACGAATCGATCTAGCTATGAACCAGGCTCTTTGATACAAGAATTTGTAAACAATAAAATATCGAAGTTCATAATGCACTACTCAATTAATTCTACACATAATTGAGTTAAAACTTCAAAGTTTAAACACCCGCTAGAAAAGCTTTTCATACTTTACATCAAAACAGGGCAAAGAAATTAAAAAGCGCCTAAACAAAACGACCACAAATTTATCAATAAACTTTTTTGGTAAACAGACTCTTGATGTTAAACAAATGACCTCTGCGTGCACCTTCACCGGCGACGGCGCCACCGACCTGACCAACGCCGCCGCCGACGGCCGCCGCGGCGGCGGCGACACCAACCGCGCTGTTCTCGTCGCTTTTACAACTCAGATTGTGCCGGTAACCGATACACATCGGCACATTCAAACTCAATACCCTGCCTCTCGAAACTCCCCTGCCTCTGCTCGGCGGCGCCTTCACTTTCCGGCGACCTTCGCTCCCTTCCCCCTTGCCGCCTCCCTCGCCGCCCAGATACGCCTCCGCCCTCCGCCCGGCTCCGCCGCGGCGGATCTGCAGGACAGGGCTGGACCTGCCCAAATGCACCCCTCCGCCCCTGCTGGGGCTGTTGGGAGGCCACTTCCTGAGCTTGGACTCGCCCGTTGAGTTGCTCCGGGAGCACGGCGCGCTGCTCACCTTCCGATTCGCCGCCGATCGCGGCCGATTGCCGCCGTTTCCGGCGGATCTGCTCCTCGAGAACGGCCATATGTTGATATTCAGCTCCGCGGCGGCGACAACACCTCCGCCGCCGCCGCCGGCGCTAACCTTCTTCTGATCTCGCCTCTTCTCCTTCACACCACCGATCAAATCCTTCTCCTTCGTACTCCGATCTTCCCCGCCGCCGCCACCAGCCGGAGACGAATCTAACCCCCTTTTATCTCTAATTTTATGGAATATGCTCCCCCATCGCTTGGAAGAACCCGGCAATTCGCTTACCGCCAAAGGTTCGGGCTCCGGAGCCCGATCCGGCCCGGTACCTTCACAATCCTCCGTCGCCGCCTCCGCCTGCGGCGGCGGAGGATCGTTTAAGAGATCCAGCGGGCGGAGGGGGAGGATGAAACCGTCGGAGAAGAGCTCGTCGGCGGAGAGGAGATCGGGCTGGGGGAAATTGATCCGATTTCTGACCATCCAAAACTCGAATTCCGGCGATTTGGAGTCGCAGCTGCTCCGCCTTCCACTGCTGCACGGCGAGAGGATGAGGGGAATGGGCGGCGACTGTGAGTCCACCATTTTCACGCGCTGTAACTGAAACGGTTTTTCTCTTTTTTCGCTTTTTTTTTTTAGTTTCTCTGATAAATCTTTTTAGGGGGAATTATATAAAAAAGGATGGAATGAGCATCGAGTAATAAAGAAGGTGAAAGCGACGTCGTTTTAATAGGGTTGGTTGAGATTTGAGGGAAGATAGACACCTCTCGCGTCACATTTCATGTGCCTGTCGCTCTATAATTAGATCTACGGATTTCGAAGATAGGTGTTTGAAATATAAGGTTGTAGAGTATTTATTTATTCAAAAAAAAAAACAAATAAAGAGAAGAATGATTATACAAAACCAAAGATGACATTACATGTATAGGAATAAAGTATTATTCGATTAAGTATGTGTTGAGTGATCGTCTGGCTTGTGTCGTTGGGCCTGGGTTAGCCCCGATTAGTTCCGAATAACCACTAGTAGGTCCCAGACAACACCATCAATCGTTGCACAAAGCTTGACCCAAAAATAACCCGTACAAGAAAGCCTTAAAAATCCCTCTCATAGAGACTCGACTGACACAAAGAAGATCCCCAACTCACTTGCAATCTCATTATCACACAAATTTCATAAGATAAGAGAATGTAGGATCAATAGACACAAAGTCAAAAGGCAAGATAGAGCGAGAGAACAATTTCAGTTGGCAAAAGGATGGTAGGGAGAGAACAGCGAGAAAATAGAAATTAAGGTCTCTTTCCAACTGAACACCTGATAGGATTTCAAAGAGAGCAAGGAACGGTCAAGATATTAACTACGTACAACCAAGATCAAAATAGATCACAATGGACTGCCAAACCTGGCTCTGGCCAAATAATATCGGGCCTAGGAGTGATAAATATTTGGGCCATCGAAATTCATCCCATTTGAGCCACAAGTACCAACAGTACGAGATTTAAACTCGTTTTTCAAGGGAACAAAAACTCTTACAAAAAGCCGATGATTATAACATTATAGAATATTCAATACTAAACATTCATTCTTCTTTCCCCGATCTCGTTTTATTCAGTTCGACCAACTCCAGTTATGGTCACCAACAAGGAGCAAAAATGCTTACATTATGTAGCGATCAACTCATGACGATCTAACTCAGTTAAATTACTAGTGTTGTTTACTAAGTGTATCTATAGACTATAGTATGTATGTACAATTTATTTTTGTACCACCCCATTCTTATATTTTTCAAGCCATATAAGAATATTCTTTGTAACTCGGGCTTCATGTATTCTTCATAAAAACATTATTTACTCGTTTAAGTTCAAGTTCACTTTATTTACAACTTGGATATTAAGTGAAATCTGAATAATTCTACGTGTACATTCCTTCTAAAAAAAAACCTTCATATGAGATTATACAAGTCTTGAATAAGAATCTACAACACACTATAGAACACCCATGTTGACGATCCTTTACTTAACATATACATCGTACAAAAAATTATATTAACAAAGTATTTTACTTCAAATTTTGTTGGAACTAATTTGAATGGTACTATTCACGATATGTTTCTTAGTCAACCGTAAAATAATAAAAGAAAAATTGGCATCTCTGATTTTAACAATTTGGGCACTCGGATTTGAACCGTCAGATCATTTGCATATATCCATATACACTGGTACAAGTGAGAGTGTATTGATCTGACACTTCAAACCTCCGTGAATTTTTCTGGTAAAATGGATCATGAGTATTTGTAAGTTGTAACAAATAATCTACCGCATGTGTAGTGAGCCGAGTTGATTTGTAAGAAGGATAGACAGCTTTTCTAGGACCCGTTTGGGAATATGACAAAGCAATGGATAAGTGGCGCTGTTCACACAGTAAAAATGCTAATAATCCATAGAAACAGACAAAGAGATGGTACAGGCCTCGGTAAGAATCCAAACAGATCGCATCAAATTGTGAGTAATTTTGAGAGTGATGTTTGTTTAGTACATTTTGTTCGTAAGCTAAAAGTCTAAAATGCCATAATTCCATTTTGGAACTTAACAAGATAGTGGTCACTCGGCCTATAACCAAACAAGTTTTATATTTGAACAAATATATCTGCCCTATAACCAAACAAGTTTTATATTTGAACAAATATATCTGCTCAAAACGAGTTTTTTTTATAATGTAAGGTTAATTTAAAAAAAAAAATGTTATGGTTAGTTGTTAGTGAGAGGTTAATTTAAAAAAAAAATGTTATGGTTAGTTGTTAGTGAGATTTTGAGTTTATATTTAAATAATATTTAAAATAAAAATTAAAATTATTTTGATATAAAAGTAGGCGAGAGATGATATGAAGTGATTGTTAGTTAAAATTATGTGAGTTATAAATATTGAACTAAATTGATGTAATGTGTAAGACTGATTGAATGATATTATTTAATTATATTGATAATATTGCGGATAGTGAGATGAGTTAAAATTGAGTCGGATTTTTAGTATGAATTAAATTTATTTATAATCAAACACAGTCTAAAAATTATATCAGTTAGACTCAAGCATTGGAAATGATACGTAATATTTTTTTTTTTAACAAACATGCCTACTTTCATAGAAGATGTACTGTATACAACAACTTATCCGCATTTTCACAACACAAAATTTCACTTATATTAAAAAAAAAAAATAGATGAATCAACCTGTCTAACCGTTAAGTCGATATGCCCTATATTTGATAATTCAAATTCGATTTCCCCTTTTTAAATCAATTTGGATCAATTATGTTTTCATTTTATTTGTCAGCATTTTCAATTTTTATATTATTTCAATGATATAGCTTTCGTTAGTGGAATTATTCTAACGGAAATTCCAATAGAAATACTCCATTGCAATGTATTGTTCATTGGAATTTCAGATGGAATTTAATGATTCCAACGGCTATATTTCCAGCAGCTTTTTACAGTAGGAATTTTCATTGGAACTTTTATTTTATTTCTACCCCGTTGGAATCGTCAAAATTCACCGATAATTCCAATGGAAAACTCATTCCAGCGGAATATTTTTGTTAGAATTTCTGTTGGAATCAATTGAAAAATTCCAACAGAAATAATAACATTGAAATATCCATTGAAATTGTCGTTGGAATAATTCTATTGCAATATATTTTATTTGAAATTTCATCATTTTCTTGTAGCGTTTATTATAAATTTGTTTCTTTATAACAAATGTTTACTTTGTTTTTTCATTTACTATAACTTTATTTAAATATAATACCACTATATAATAATTGTTATAAGATTGTTATTTTGAAGCTCGTATTATATGCATAAATCCAAAACTAACTATATTAATTAAACATATAAATAAAATTGAAATTAATCTACTAATTCTAATAAAAGAATAATTAAATGAAAGTAAAGTTGTCCTAACAAAAAGTTGAACCCGGCAACTGTCACGTTCCAATTTCCATACCATATGACTTCATAAGCCTATTGCATTAATATTCCCTTTAATTGCAATAAAAATTGTTCCTATGTAATAATCATATCCGCACGTCAAATCACATTTAAATTTGATATGTTCACCGAAAATATAAGTGTCAACATTTTAATGCTCCTAACAAAAATATCAGTTTTGATATGAAGTCAACAGTACATAGTGGAACTAACCTTCTATATACAAGTAAACCATACTATATTCACTAATTACTTAAATAAATATTAATAATTTTATTAATATGGTATGATTTACCTGTTGTATATTAAAATATTGGTTCCACTGTAGAGTCAACTGTTGACTTCATAGCAAAACTTATAAAAATATATTTATAAACTCTATAAGTATTAACTGGTCCCTATTAAAGTGGTCCATTACATGGATAATTTTGTCTTGCATACCATAATTGTTTGAATTATTGAAAATATTGAAAACTCTGACTAATTGATGCTTTTTGCTAATTAAGAGTAGGCCGGGCAATCCGTACAATTATCTGGATTATTATAAAAGTTCTTAACCAATATTTACCAATTATTACAATAATTAACTATCACTACAAAGAAATTGTTATATTCCAACGAAAAATTCTATAATAATAAATTCCAATGAAAATTCCGACGAATATTCCAATGGTGTGATTTCCGTCGAAATGATTCCAGCAGAAATTCCAATGAAAATATTCCGTTGGAATGTGTTTTTCATTGGAATTTTAGATGAAATTTGAGGATTCCAACTGTTTTGTACCGTATGAAAATTCGTTGGAATACGCTATTTCCTTTGGAATTTTTTTCAATCCCGTTGGAAAATCTACCGTTGAAATCATCAAAATCCAACAGAAATTCTAATGTAAAACTCATTCCTACAGAATATTTTTGTTGGAGTTTCCGCTGGAATCTGTTGGAAAATTCCAACGGCAAGAATAGCATTGAAAAATATCCATTGAAATTGCCATTAAAATTCTATTTGAATATATTTTCGTTGGAATTCCATCATTTTATTATAGTATATTATTATTGTCTCCTCGTGGCATTTGGTTATTATCATGTGTTCTTGAGTTCAAAGCAAATAAAGATTAGCTAACTATATTATAGTATAAAACAACTGTTGTTGTTAGGCTGTCTAACAATAAATCATACTTTTTATCAACAAAAAAGAAAAAAAAAATACATACTTATGCCGTGGAATATCACACTTATTGTTTATAATCTCAGTATATTAGAGTATTTTGTGGATGACGAATCTGTTGACGAGAGTTCAAGTAGCATTTATCAGAGTGCCCGGGTGCCGGATCGAGTAGATCCCGTTAATTCTATTAGCAGCAAGTACAAAAAAAAAAAAGAAAAAAAAAAGGAAAAAGAAAGTAGCAGCACATGGAAAGTGGGAAAGAAGTGTTTAATTTAAACACAATTCTTAATTTTGTTTGTTGAGGACGTAATTTGGCTGGGAGCAAAAATACACGCCACGCAGACATTATTTGGCGAAGGACTCATATATTTGAGAGGATTTTTTGACGGGACACACGCAGAAGCCGAAGGGGCGATCCGAGAAGAAAAGAAACAGAGCACGGAGAAGACGTCACTTGAAGAAAGAAGGCTACACGCGCGGAGGGAAGCCGCACCCGCACACAAGGGGAGAATATTATTTTCTTCTCTTTTATCTTTGATTTATTTCATTATTAGTATGTTAGACTAGTATTTTTATCCAGTTTGAGGGGATGTTTGAACCCTAATTTTGATTTGCCTATGGATTGAAGGATTTATTTTTATCGTTGATTAATCGAGACGCCGTATTTATTTTTGTTGATGAGTTGATTCATGTTATCTGTGTATAATGTTTATGAATTATGGTGTTTGATTTAGTCTTGCCAACTACGTTAAATATTCATAGTTTAATTGCTAGATTCGAGACTTTAATCCGTAATTGTTATTGTCTTGTTTCGTTAGTAGTAAACTAGGGGTCGTGCATCTCTAGGGTAGCATGAGCATAAGTTAAATGGTCCGAGCTTTTGCGTCCATTGCTTAGACTGATCTATTTTCTTAGAAATTAATGCTGCTAGTGAACTAAATCTAGAGAGCTTATTCTAGGTTGTCCATTAGTTAGGTTTAGTCGAAGAGCTTATTTCGATTAAATATTCGGTTAGGGAAAATTCGGTTAACAGAGCTTGTTGTTAGCTAGGGTCGGTAATTCATTAGCATTCTAGAGAAAGCGTCGAAATTAATTAACGGTAGATTTAGATTGGGTGATTACTGAACCGAAAACTGGACTTCTCTTATTTTATTATATTTTCTTATTTTTATTTTTATTTTTATAAAACCAATCCCCCCATCTTTTATTGCTTTCCTAGTTTAATTCAATTAATACAAAATTATCACGATTTAATTCCTGCTCCTCGTGGGATCGACCCTTACTCGCCACTACTACTAGTTAGTAGAGGTTAGTTGAGGAAAACTTATAAATTTAAATTTGTCGTGTCGCGATGCGCGGTCAATAATTATTAAATATTTGCTAAATATTGTATTTTTTTACAATTCGAAATCGGAGCATTAATTGTTCTCTAACTATCTGTTTACTTTTTTTCCTGTTTTTTAGGTAAATAAAGCCGCGTAGTATAAATAATACCATATAGATAAACTTGTTTCTTTACAACTCTATATCGGAGCATAATTGTGCTCTAATTTATTTTTCCTGTTTTTTAGATAAATAAAGCCGCGCAGATTTGTATTATAACCTATTCTAAAAATTATATTGATTCATATCCTGTTGAAAGATTTGTATTTAAGAATTGAAAGATTTTGTCATTTTCCATATCAAATTTATTTAGCCATGACTTTAAAAGAGAATGAAAAAATTTATATTAATATAAATCTATATATATATATATATATAATAGAATAAGAATAACATTTATTAAAAATAGTAGCAAAAAAATTAGGAGCATTTAATGTATACCCTTTTTTGAAAATTTTTTAAATATAGAAATTAATTGCTCCTATATACACTTTTTCATATAAAATCAAATCAGATATGATAAAAAATATTGTTTCCTTAACTAATTTTATTAATATCTGCAATAATTTCATTGATATTCATCATAATAAATTACAAGATTGATTTTGCGTGATTCATGTTGATAATATTTTGGTCAGGATAAATATTGCAGCATATTTTATTCTAACTATAATGTTAATTTTTTTTACAAATATCAACTTTTTATTCAAAAAATATTTATAAAAAATTGTAACATGTGTTTTCTTCAAATTAATATAATTTAACATTTAATAGATAATGACTATATAAAATTAAATTATTTTACTAATGGTCAAAAATTAAAATTGAAATATACTAACTGTTTTTTAGAATTTATTTGTATATTATTGGCAACCATGATTATTTTTTTTATTTTGATTTCTTTCTATAATGAAGTTATTGTAAAATATATTTTTGTTGATGAATATGCTAAATAAACTATAAATCATTTTAATGCAAATTTGAAAAATCTTTATTATAGTAGGGACTGAGTTTTTGACATTTCGTAAATCTAAGTTGTTTAATAGTATACAAAATTAAATTTGAAAAAAAAAATATATGTGTATATTTCGTAAAGTATTTATACACTATTTAATTTTAAATCCATTTAAATATTTTAAATTGATTACATAAATAAATAATACTAACATGCTCGTACTTAATGTTCTGGCTAAAAAAACAACGTTGATTAAAAGAGGTGGAAAATATATTATAATTCTATTGTTTAAAAGAGGTGAAAAATAAATTATAATCCTATTGTTTTCTACACTTAACGCTATTAAAAGAGGTGGAAAATAAATAATACAAAACTTGTGAAAATAACACATTTAATATCTTTCTTACATGCATTGCACGGGGTACGTACTAGTATTTTTTAAAATGTGGTATTTAATTAGAAAATATGTAGTATGACTACAAGCATGTTTGTTTATAAAAATTTTTGGTTTTGTTTGGAATTTTTTATTTGGTTTAGTTAGTTTTGAAAAAGGTGGTATGATTAGTTGTTAGTGAGTATATTAAAATAATATTTAAAATTAAATAATTAAAATTGATTTGATGTAAAAGTAGGAGAGAGAGATTTGAAGTGATGGTTAGTTAAAATAATGTGAGTGGATGAGTAGTGAATTAAGGTTGATGTGGTGTGTATGAATGATTGATTGGTATTATTTAATTATATTGATAATTTTGATGATAGTAGGTTGAGTTAAAATTGAGTTAAAAAAAGTGGTTGAGTTAAAATGTTGGGAATTTTTAGAAAAATTTCATAAACAAACATGAGGATGCTTGGATACAAAACTTATCCAAAAAATCCAAACATTTTTAACTCAACCACTTTTTTTAACTCAATTTTAACTCAACTCAACTATCATTAATATTATTAATATAATTAAATAATATCAACCAATCATTCTTACACATCACATCAACCTTAATTCACTATTTATCCAGTCACATAATTTTAACTAACCATCACTTCAAATCATCTCTCTCATACTTTTACATCAAATCAACTTTAATTATTTTATTTAAAATATTATTTTAATATACCCACTAATAACTAACCATACCACTTTTTTCAAAATTAACCAAACCAAACCAAAAAATCCAAACAAATCCAAAAGTTTTTATATCAAAGCATCCTCTAAACTGTTAGAGCATCTCTAATGCATTCTTTTGAAAGACTAAAAAGTTATCCACCTCATCTAGATAGAAAGTGTGTGAATAATTTATCCTCCAATGCATTAGATTATGGGTCCTTTCATGCTTATGTGTAAAAAATTAATGTTAACATTGTCAAGCTCACTTTCTAATTTGTCACATTCTTTCTAACATGATGACTAGCATTTTGATAATTATTTGACACAAATTTTGAGCTTTTCATAAACTTGAAAAAATCCCACCTTTACATTTATCTAAGAAAACATTTGAGAATTTATTTGAATACAGTATAATTATTTGATGAGTTACAACAAAAATTTAAAAAAGTTATCAATAATAATGTTCTGAAAAGTAATATTATTTGTTTGTTGAGTTATTGCAATTTTAATATTTTTTTGTTTTATTTTGAACCGATTAAAAAAATATTTATTGTGTGGTTATACATATTGTAACTGAGATGAATAAATAATAATTTTATAAATTTGATGATATAAATAAAAGTTAACCGAATCAACAAAAAATAACATCATGCATATAATTATTGAAATTTGTAGTTTTTTTCTAATATACTCTTTGATTTTATTAATAATTGAATAAATCCACATATACAAATTGTATGGTTGTTGAATGGATGCATTGGAGGCAACAATTCAAACGGAAGTCCTATTCTTTTAACATTCAGTTCATGTAGATTAAACATTAATCTATTGATTGACATGTATTCAAATTTAATTAATGTTGAAAGTTGAGTATTGGAGATGCTCTTAGGCAACCTAACAAGTGACAGCGGATTATATAATCGTGTTCCCTTTGTTGGAGGATATAAGTTCAAATCACAAAAAAGTGGCTTTATTCCAGTTTTCTAATAAATAGTCCTTATTGGGGCTTTTATGGTGTGGCACATATCCACAAGTTTATTTTGCTCATTCAATTAATTTCCAAGTAAATATATTGCAACACTTATATATCTTTTTAATAAAAATGCATATTCTTATTGTATGAAATATCATTAATATTTATTTGTAAATTTTTTAAATATAACATTTTAATTTAAAAGTATGTATATATGTTAGAATAAGTATTATTCCCTATTTATTTAGCAGGCCTGACCAACAACATTGTTACCGTTGATTGCAAATTTGCCTAATTTGTAGAATATTATTCAGTGGATTAACACTATAAATAAATATATTTCAGGCATCCTTTAATTCATTGATGGCTCCATAAAAAAAAAGGGGGCTTTCTGCTGATTATATGTGTATATTATACTAGTATAATTTTTGTATAGATGGATAAATAAGAAAGCGCCTATTATTGGTACAAGTGATCAATGAAACTATCAAAGTAAGACCGCAGACGTTTATTGAAGGCGGTAGTTATAAGCTGCTTTAAGAACATTAAATTTTTAACATAAATGGCGAACCAATCATCAATATTTCCTAAATAAATTTAACGGCTCATTTTTATTGGCGGAGTTAATTTCACTGAACTCTCTTTGGAAGAATCATTTATTTATATAAAAAAAAAAATCTGTAGAAAAAAATAAAAAAAAAAAAATAAAACGTGGACAAAATTAAAACAGACGGATTCTGAAAATCCGTTTTTTAGGGAAAAACGGATTTTCAGAATCCGTTTTTTGTTAATCCCGAAAGAAAAACGGATTTTGATAATCCGTTTTCCATTAATTAATCTCGTTTTTATTTAATTAAGTGATTAACCTTAAATAAATCCGAGTTTGTTTAAAAAACGGATTTTCGCAATCCGTTTTTTCTATTTAATTTTTTTTTTTTTTTTTAAGAAAAACGGATTCTTAGAATCCGTTTTTATGTATTTATTTTTTTTTTTTTAATTTTTTTAAGGCTCGATTATGTTCACGAACTCGTTTATCAGCGATCGCGTTGCGTTTATTTTAACTGAATTTTTTATTCTTATCCTTCAATATTAAGATTTTTTATAAATTTCAATATAACATTTTGAACAATAAATAATATCATTTTAATATCAATTCATTCGTCAAATGATAAAATTTAACATGTATACATATATGAAACACTATATAGAAAAAGACAACCATATGTACCGACAAAAAAAAAAAAGTGAACCACAAAATATATACCCAAAACCATCAAAAATAAATATCTGAAAATCCAATACAAAAAAAAAAAAAAATATGTCCACAAAATCACAGAATACAAAAACAAACTAACTAGGAGTAAATGGTTTCCTAGCCTTGCGGTTTCGGGACCCTCTCCGAGGCCCCGGTTGCAAAGAAGACGATCCTGCGGTCGGTCCAGGCGTGGTTGGTTCTTCTTCTTCTTGTCCATCTAATTAATTAATTTTTGTAAAAAATCAATAATTCGACCGGACAAATAAATAAAAAGAAACAAAAAAAATATATATATTTGTAGTTAAAAAAAAAATCTCACCTTCTTCGTGGTCACGGCGTCTTCTCCCTCCACCAATGTGGGGCGCCGGTCTATGCCTCGCCCGTTGAGAATGTGTATGCTGGGGTGGGGCGTACTCATCTTGAGATAGAATTTGCTCCGACGACGCCCCTTGTGTGACGGACTGACCCCCAACAGTCAGAGAAGCGTACAGAAGTTCCTGGGCTTGCTGGAACTGTGACTGCGCTCGGGGAGGTAGCGTATCAATGTCTTCAATGTTCGTTAGCACGTTATACGCCACCTCCGTACCCGAAAACTGCAAAATTAAATTCAAATAACTATCAAATATTAAAAATAATAATAATAATAATAATAATAATTACTTCATTGAAGACAGTTACCTGACACTTCTCCCGGTCGGCATATGGCTGAAACCCGCCGTCCTGTGAGATCGCCGCGTAGTTGTTGGGGTCATTGAGTAGTCTCACAGTCCTACTGTGATACCAATCAATGTACCCATCTGCAGGCTGCAGGAAGGGATCCACCGGGACATCTTGGAGGACGTTCTGATCTCTCTCTTCGGTCCAGATCCTCCTAAGATCAGCATGGAAGGCCTGCCAATCGGTGTATGCCCTCCCAGTCATGCCCTGGCCCTTGTGGCGGGTGTCCCAGTCGGCCAGACTAGTAATGAGCGGCTGTTGGGGGATGGGCTGGTGGCACCGAAACTGGCGGAGCACCCTATCAGTCTCGTGGGGTTCTGCGATGTTCCAGCAGAAGATCCACCCCTTGTACATCCAGAGATGTCGGTCTTGTGTGCACACTTCAGGGAGCCGACCCTCGTCTATGTACGTCTGATAGGGTACCCAATCGAACTGTGAAAAAAAAACATTTATAGAATTATTAATAAATTTAATAAAAAATAAGATTAAAAAAAATAATAATTATTCATTATTATGACCTAAGAAACTTACATCAGTCTCTCTCAGGCCACTCAGCTGATCTCGGATGGCAGCCGTGCCCGTCACCAGGTGTCTCATGTCCCTCGATCCCACCCACCTTAAAAATCACAGAAAAAGTTTTATTTGGAATTACAAATTTTGATAATTGAAATAACTTAAGTGTTGAATATAAATAAATGTTATTATTACCTTGCACCCAAAGGACAACCCGCCTGAGAGCCGAAATGTGTTCTTGTCATTAATGGGCGAACACGAGGGATGCGTTCCCATGCCCAAACCTGCACATATGGACATATACATTTTTTAGCACATANNA
>BKCP01012625.1:894341-910196 GCA_008636005.1 Striga asiatica
AAAAAAAAAAAAAAAAATCAAAACTAAAAACGGATTTTGAGAATCCGTTTTTCAATTAAAAATTTAATTAGAAAAACCGATTCTGAAAATCCGGCTGTTTGACCCATTTCCACAACTTTTTGTTTTTTGTTTTTTTCCACAGATTTTTGCTTTTTTTTATATATATAATGCACCCCTCTTTGGAACTCACACATAGGATCGAGATGGCGATAGTGATATTATTGGGATCGATTTTTTATTTCACAAAAATTAGGTTAAAGTTGCCTTTCTATCTATTTTTTCTAAAAAATATAAATGTCAATTTATTGCATTTATTAGGTTTGGCTGACATAAGATGTTACTGTTTCTATTTTTACTTTTGAGTTACATCTATTGTTAATGTAATAATGTTCCCCACATTTTTTTTGCACCTCTTTTTCTCCTTATTTTCTAGTCTTATCCATAGTTTTTAAACCCGGCCCGGGAATCGACCCGGGCAGGTCTCCGGGTCACCGGGTCACCAGTTCAACCGCCGGGTCACCGAGTCAATTGTTGAACCGGATAATTAATTTTAAATTTTTTAAAATTATATATAGAGTATTTTGTCTTATAAATATACATAAAAATAACAAAATTAAATATTTTGTATATAAAATTTGCACATTAAAGTGCTAATAATATGTATTTCATGATAAATATTTACCATATAAATATATATAAATAGTTTTATTTTTTAAAAACAAAAAATATATTAAAAAATAAAAAAAAAATAAAAAATATATATAGGACTGGGTCAACCGGGTTGACCCAGCCGGGTCAATGCCCCGAGTCGACCGGGTCAATGCCGGGTTGACCAGGTTTTGACTGGGTTTGACCGAGTCCGTTGTTTCCCGGTCCAAATAGTCCACCCGGACCGGTTCCAACTCCGGGTCGACCGAGTCCCGGGTCGACCCGCCGGGCCGGTCCGGGTTAAAAAACACTGGTCTTATCTGTACCACGAAAATAGTTGCATCTCTACAAAGGTTAGCAATGTTGATTAATTTAACACTTGTAATTTGTAGTTTCTCTTGAGAAATTTCTATCTTATCTTGCAAAGTGTGTTGTTATTTTGTATTTTAGTTATTTAGTCCTGTTGATTGTCTGTTGTAATTTCTCAAAGGGAGGATCAATCTATGTGTTAGAAACCGTTAGGCCTCGTTTACTTCGCTTGACAGGATAGAATAAGTAAAAATATTCCTTTGTATCTAATGTTTACATTAAAGGATTGGGACAATATTTAAGTGACGTGGCACACATGTGGCGCGGGTCCCACACACATATCAACCAATTCCCGATTAATTCTGTCCCAGGGTGACCCCCGGATATTTTTATCCCGACTTTTAGCTGATCATTTTGTCCTCAAATTTGCTTGTACAAAGACTTAAATACCCTTGAACATCCATTTAATTACAACAACAACCATTTAAATATTGAAAACTCAGGGCGTGCTTGTTTATGAAATATTTCATTCAAAATGAGTTATTTTAGTTAACTAGAGTTAATTTTGAAAAAGGTAGTATGGTTAATTGTTAGTGGGATATAAATGATTGGAAATGATTATTAATGATTTGATGTAAAAGTAGGATATAAATGATTGGAAATGATTGGAAATGATAGGTAGTTAAAATTATGTGAGTGGATGAATAGTGAATTAAAGTTGATGTGATATGTAAGAATGATTGGTTTATAATATTTAATTATATAAATAATATAAATGATAGTGGGGTTGAGTTAAAGTTGAATTAGATTTTGAGTGGGAAATGAATTATTTTATAAACAAGCATGCCCTCACTTGCCCTAGTCTGTGTTGAGTTCGAAATTGAAGACAGGGGTGGAGCTCATCGAAGATTCCGTCGGCAAGGTAAGCTCATCAATTATTCATTTTTATGCCATTTGTTTACAGACACTCTACTACGAAATTTCTACTATTTGTTCACACAACTACAAAATTTCTCTATTTTTCCTCTGTTTTTGTATTTTTCGGATCCTCACCTGATTGTTAAGCGCGGCGGAAAGTAGGGTTTTCTCCTCGGCGGCGATGGTTTTTTCCAACGTTACGAGGATGAAGTCCTTATGCGAGGTCAAGTTCCGGTGGCCGTCATTAATAGACTCGGCTAAGGTGGAGAAGCAGAGGTCGGGATAGCGCCTGGTGGAGTAGTGGGATTTTGCTAACACGAACGCGTGAAATGTTTTGATGCTTACCAGCCGGTCGGGGTTTTCTCGATTTGATCGGACTCCAGCGTAGAATTAGGGCTCCCCATTGAAGAAAAAAAAACGAGATGCGAGACAATTAAATCGGGGAAAGAACAAAATTGTACAGAAGGGTAAAGTGGTATTTTATTGTGTTATCATCTTATTTAATTCGTTTCTCAAAATTTCATCCCACAAAGTAAATTAAACAGAGGATTAATTGCTGACGTGTAAAGTTGCCCTGATTATTTTAGTTTATCCCATCACAGAAAGTAAATGAGGCCTTAGAATACTATTTTTTCCCTCACAAATATACATTTATTCATAAAAAATTACGATACATTAAAAAATAACAAAAAAAATGTAATTTTTATTATATACGTATGTATTTTATTCACATATACAGTATAACGAGTTGAACCACCTAACGATTAAGATCTGTCACGAAAGAATTAGTGATCTTATAATAGTTCACTAAGAAAGGAATTCTATTGGGAATGAAGTCCACCATATAGAAGTGTACGGCCATGGTACAAACAACAAATTACTAAACCATCACAATTTTTGTTTGTCTCAAAGAGATAATTGAGAGAATGAGACATTTTTTGCACTGAACTTGTAGGGTATGTATGAATCACCACTTGAATATAACTGCAAAAATTTTTTGGGGACCAATTAAGCATTTTGGTACATTCTTTACAGTTAACACATTTCTACTTTGAGACATCGGCATCCGAAGATAAATGGAGTTTGATAAAATCTATTCAAAGTTTCTTTTAGAGTTTATGTTATGTACTTATATTCTACCAAAACATGAATTGAGAGCAATTTGATTCATGAAACAGTTGATATTCGAACGTTTCATTGGCCAACATGACTATGTAAACGTTAACATTAGAGTGTTTGGAATTTAAAAGGAATAGCTAATAAAATTTCGATAAAACTAAAAACGATATGACTGTTGTTCGACAGAGCCAACTATTAAATGACATACTTTTCAATAAATTTACATAATTTTATAATAAAATGGCATGCATTAATAAAACTACATCTTTTAATTTCAATGAGAATATGACATTTCATATTTCACAGTATCAATAGATATTTTATTAAAAAAAATAAAATAAAATACATTATAATGATTGAATAGGCTAGTAGAAATAAGTGAGCCAAAATACTTAAATGGATAAAATAAAGAATTGAAATACTTGACATAGGCCTGCACCAATCTTACAAATGGGCTTAAGCTAGGACATTGGGTTTTGAGTGTGTAGACATCAAGATTTTAATATTTTTTTAATTAATATTTTTATTTATTTTAGGATATAATTTAAGATAAATAAAATATTTAATTAATAAAGTAAATATCTATTGTCTAAAAAGTCAAATCTTATGATGAAGACAAATTTTAGGATAAGAAAATAGATTATATTAAACTGACGTCTTCTTCTTCAAAGCCACAAACACTTCTTAAATCAACATAGGTGGCCAGAGTGGAGTCTAGAACTCTCGTATATATAATTATTTTATATCCAGACATCAATTTGATTCGTCCTTCATGATTTGATATAATCTCTTTTCTTATTTTAAGATTTGTCCTCATCATAAGATTTGACTTAGTAAACAAGAAATATTTACTTTATTAATTAAATATCTTATTTATCATGAATAATTGTCTTAAAATAAATAAAAATATTAATTAATAAAACATTAAAATTTTGATGTGTACGTAATGTGTAGCTACATATTGGGCCCTTCCCTCAAAAAATAAGTTTTAGTCCTGTCCTGAATTTTTTATGATTGTTGATAGTCCTTTTCCATTTTTCATTAAATACAACTACTGTACTGACATAAATAATTAGGTGTGTAGTAATATTTATGCTAATAAATTAAGTGATGTATTATTGGAAACTGATTAAATAATATTTTATATTGTTTTTCAACTATTAGGTCATCTCCAACCGACTTTTACAACGCCAAATATATTCAGTTAACCATTAACACTACAAAAAAATTGTTATATTCCAACGAAAAATCCTATAATAATATATTCCAATGGAAATTCCAACGGATATTCCAATGGTATATCTTCCGTTGGAATCATTCCAACGAAAATTTCAACGAAAATATTTCGTTGGAATGTATTTCTCATTGAAATTTTAGATGGAATTTGTTGATTCCAACGGCTATATTTTCAACGGCTTTTGACCGTAGAAATTTCCGTTGGAATATACAATTTTCGTTGGAATTTTTATTTCCACCACCGTTGGAATCGTCAAAATCCAACGGAAATTCCAATGGAAAACTCACTCCAACGGAATATTTTTGTTGGAATTTTCGTTGGAATTATTCCAACGGAAATAATAGCATTGAAATATCCATTGGAATTGCCGTTAGAATTCTATTGGAGTATATTTCTGTTAGAATTTCATCATTTTCTTGTAGTGTAAACTATTGTAAATTTCTATTCAGATCAACCTGACTAACGTAGAGTCATTGTTCACATAAAAAAAGAAAGACAAATTCTATTTTCAAGAAGAAGAAAGATAAAGATATGAGACATATCTCTCAAATTAATGATAAATTCACAAAGAAAATAATAATAATAATTTTCACTAAAGCTTTACACTGCCTCATGATTTCCAATGCTACTACCGTGCGCCAAGGTGTGCCATGGCAATTTAAAATGAACATGTTATGTTATAAATGTTTGCACATGTTCATTTTGTAACATAACATGTTCATTTTAAACTGCCCTTACGCACCTAAGTATTTGCGCATGATTTCAACCACCATATTAGCTTTGACAACTTGGAGCCAATGGATGATTACAATAGATGCTAAAAGAGTGAGTGAATTGTCTTTACAACATGTCCCTATAAAAATTGAGGTATTACTTATTAGGCATTGCCTCGATAAATTCTCTAGTCTTTTCCACTCTTTATCCTGTAAAGTGAACACAAAATCTAGAACCCTAGATTCTCCAACTGTAGGATTAATATTTTCTTAAGCTAAGAAATAATAAAAAGGAATAGAACAAGTGCAAGATAACATGCATTTGTCCCCAAAAAGTAGACTAATTTTATGTCATGGAGTCCCTTCCTTTGTTCACTTCTTTGTTTCAATAACATATATATAGTTTGGCCCTTCTCTTCAACATTGTACATTTCGACAAATCTTACAATTGAATCCGAAATATAATTAGCACAACTTCCATATATTATGTTTTGTGCAATAAATTAATTGTTCAATTACAATTACATCATTTAATCATACAAATGCTACAAATATCTTGCATTAGAAAAGGCTGAAATGTCGACCAGCCACGTGTCAAGTCTCGTGATTTTTGAACATAAATCCATCGTGGGCAACAGAATATTACCAAAAAAAAATAAAAATAAAAAAAGGTAACACACAACACATTCAAGTTTCACTTTGGCATCAAAACAAGTACTTAAATCATGTACTTCCAACATAATTGGACATCATCTTTAAACTCACACCACAACTAGAAAAGCAAAGCACCTAATTAATACCTTCTTACAAATAATCCTTCAAAAAAGTTGGTCACATCATCCAAGTAACATTCTGAATAATCATTACCATCTTAATAAAACATATCAAATGCTCCCTCCAATATATCAGTTTGAACAAAAGATCCTCATGTTAATCTTGTTCAAACCTTTCCACATGTTTCACTTTCACACACTTTTATCAACCTCAGGGACATAATCATGATTATCCCTCTAATTACATAAATAATTAATTTTTCATACTCACATTCTACTTCAAATGTGTGGAAAACACACACATACCAAGAAAAAAAATGACTAAGAAGCTCCAAAAGGTATCATCATCATCATGCAAAGCATTTTGCTGTGGAGTTTGTAGGCTCAGTGTTTCTTCACAAGAATCCGAAATCTTGGATCAAAACTCGGAGAAGTTTTACGGTATTTCGAGAATTGCACACGCTATGGTACAAGAGAGGCTCGACCAGATGATCAGAGAAAGAGAAGAAGAAAGAAAACGAGAGAGGACTGTCGGGCGATCAAGACGTGAGAATATTGCTACTAAATTTGTGGTGATGGTGGCCATGGAGAGAACATCGTTCGATCCAAGGGAGGATTTTAGGGAATCGATGGTGGAAATGATAGTCTCGAGCAAGATTTACGAGTCCAAGGATTTGAGACGGCTCTTGAATTACTATCTCGATATGAATTCGGAGGAGTCGCGCGGGATCATACTCGAGGTATTTCATGAGGTTTGTACCGATTTGTTTTTGTACGGTAAACGACATTGATTTTTTTTTTTTTTTTTTGNTTTTTTTTTTTTTTTGGTTTTTTGCAGTATATATTCTTGATATCTTGTGGAGGACTAAAAGTAGTACTAGTGTAGCATTTTAGTAGAACATCTCTTAGGTTGTTTCTTGCTAGTAGTAGTGTGTCTGTAGCTCTGCTATTTTCTTTCCAGGAAAAAAACTAAAAATTGATTGGTAAACTACAATAGTTGGCTGCCCAGAAATTCCAAGCTAAACTCGATTTGATGTCTAAAAATTGCATGAACAAAATATAATAAGAGGTGCAAAAAAATCTAGAAGAAGTGATTCTCATCTTATTTCAGTAATAACAAGAGAAGCACAACTTTTCAAAGCTTGCAGAAACTTTGAGTGTTCTCTTTTTCACTTACTAAACCATTACATCTGTACTCAAATCCCTTACATTATAGGCTTAAGCAAATAAGCAACACTAATTAGATGGATTTCACACCTGTGGTGAGGAAAACAAGTTGGAAAAATATGAATCAGTGCATAAATCAAGAGAGGTTTCAAACTAGCCCTTATAAAATTATCATACATTTATGAGAAAAGAAGTATTTGACATATTGGCACTAACCATACATACACAGAGAAACCCATTTCCTTGTTTTCCAAACTCGATTTCTGGTCGATAACTTAAAATTTTTTATTCATTACATACATTTTTTCGTGTAAGTATTACACATATATATATCTCTAAGTAGTCAAAAGGGGGCAGCCCTCTTTGACGAGCACGAATATACTGCCCCCATCTCCTCTGGAAATGCGAAGTTCATTGTCGAGGTAAGTAGTGAGGAGCCATGAGTTTGCATAGTTACTGGAGATGGAGAATTTGATTGGCGGACGGCTAGAGATGGTCCTGGCTACAGACGAGGCTGTGTCCTGTACAGAGGTCAGCAGACCTTTGAAGGGCGAGAGATCAATCTTTTGCCCGAGAAATTCCACGTTTTCGGGCAGCTCTATGGAGTCAGTCAATTGTGGGGTCCCAATCACACCTTCTTCAAACTTAATCTGCAACAATTTTTTTTCCATGAGTCTATGCTATAATCCTTATGTTATTCCCAAATCCAGAGTTTTAGTTCTTGATTTTACATATACGCTTCTTTAATTCTTACAACTTACAGATTTAATTTGTGAGCAATGTAATACAAACTAATACAAATCATTTCTTATAAAAGCAAAAGTATGTTCTGTGAAAATTCGCAAAGTGTCCATGGAGTTTCTGGGGAAAGAACTAATAGTACAAGTAGAATAAAGAAAAAAACCTGCACACGTTTGGGACTCCGAACTTCGAATTTAGCATTGGTGGAAATTGCAGTGGTTGCCAATGGCCCGGAAAACAGGACCGAGTTCTGGACAGTGAAATTTTCGGAGTCAATAGTCTGAGATATCTCCTCAAGTTTCACCAGAGGTAGACCGGCACCCCTTGACAACAATGGGAACAAACCCGCAAATGATGTGTACCTGCAGTGCTTGATTGGAATACCAAATGAACAATCAATGGATAGTTGCATATTGAGATTTTGGCATTCGCCTGGTATTTATCACAAGTTTTTCGAGAAATGAAAAGAATAACACCCACGATAGAGTTAGATTACTTCCAATTCTCACATGAGTTATCATCCAAAAGCATTACTGCCTAATTTGATGAATAACATATTCGTAAACTAGACCCAAATATTAATCAACTACGAACAGACAAGCTCCAGTCCATCATCATCATAGCAAGAATAGTACAATTTTCCACATAAAAATAGTACAATACAATCGATTCATGGAAATATCGTAGTTTTTAATTCATAGTCCTAATCTATATGAGTACAAAGCATCAAAGTCACATGGAGCTAACTAGTCATCAGTCATCACCTTCCCTATCCTATCCTGCTTGAACAAGCTTCCAGATCACTCAGAAACATTCAGGTTTTCCCCAGCAAGAAACATTTCTCTACAATATTCATGTCTCTTATAACCAGAAACAATTTTCATGTAAAACATTGAACAAATAAGATACAGCCAGATACTTGTTAAATCTTCACAACAGGCAACAACACCACCAGCCACACAGTTGACAGTACTGATAAATAATAACAGCAAATATTGGCCTCCACACAACAGAAAACAAGCAAAATCACTGACCTTGTGAAATCCAAAAGAAAAGGGGTGGAAAAATCAAGCCGAACTTACGCGAGAATCCATTTCCCGTTGAGCAACGACAGAGCTTCAGTCGGCGCCGGCGTCGGATTCTTTGCCTCGAGCTGCGTAATGAGCTCCACGATCTCCGCCCTCGTCTCGCTGGAGGCGCTCAGCCCCCTGTTCGTCCCGTAGAACGAGCCCACCAGCTGCTTCTTCAGCACATCGATCTCCGATAGTTTCTCCTCCAGAACCGCCACCGACGGATCGGACTTCGGCTCAGGACCCCACTCGTCTTCGATCACCGCTGCCCGGACGGAGACACTCTGCTTCGGCCTAGTTGACTCGGAAATCGAAAGAGGCGCCAAATTAACCCGATTAACCGGATGAAGAGCGGAGATCGGTAAGGACGCCGATCTTCGAGATGAACTCCCGAAGGTATTCAATGGAAGCTGGAATACGGAAACGATGGACGCCATTTTTGTGGAGGTTTTTTGGTTTGTGGGACTCAGACGATAGAAGAGAGTTGAAAAACTGTGAATTGTTTAGTTGGGCCGGGTTTATATAACTCGATAAGGATATGAACCGGTTGTTCAAATGACGGTATTGCCCTTGCGTGTGAGGTGTCGTGTAACTATTGTGTTCGTGAATGAAACAAACATTTTGTGTGGGCCCGTTGGGAAAGATTGAGCTAAGACATTGAATTTGTTGAGCATCACAAATAACATCATACTTCATCCTAGTAGTTGATTTTCTAGAATATTCTCTAGTATCCTAGTTCTATTTTGATCTTTTCTTTAATCATCAATATATATAGTATATAAAGATGGACAAAGAATTTAATATAAAAAAACATTTCCCACTCTTTTAGGAGTAAATATGACAAAAATCATTACATTTTATATCAAATGAGTGACAATTTTTTAACTATTCTATCATGTAATAGTTACACCAAATGATATATTGAAAATTACATAACTTATATTGATTTTTTTTTAATTGTGTGGATGCGGTTTGGAAGAGGAGAAAGTGAAATCCACCGAAAACACTCCTAGATAAATTTATCTATCATGTCCCAATAATAGTTTTGATTTGTAGATAACTTATAACCTTTTGTCAAGAATTGGACAAGTTACAAGGTTTTAAGGATTTGGCATGTGATTGATGTAAAAGTCTCTAAATATCTAATAACTTTTAATTCTACAAAACTATTCAGAAATTTAAATTAAATAGACGGATTTTTAAGACTCAAGATTTTTTTATTTTTTTTTTTTCTGAAAAAAACCTCGATGAAACATATTTTTAAACATTTTTCTTTATTTTCACGTGATCGTTCTCACTAAAATCCATACCATTGTAAAAATCAGACACAAGAACACGATCATGTGATGTCTCCAATAAAAGAATATGTACCAAACAAAACTCCCTGTGATAAAAGTGCCTGTGCATTTTCAACCATGCACTTAAAAGCGAGTTACGAAGCGAATTAGGTGAGGATTTAATATAAATAAAACCAGTTTTTATTGGATTTATGAGTTAACATGAGTCGTTTTTAATTGAATGGATGATGAATATAATTTTTAAATTATATTTAAAGTTGATGTGATGTGAAAATAGAAGAGAATTATTGAAAGTGATTGATAGTTAATTAAAAATATGTAATTGGATGAATAGTGAATTAAAATTGATATGGTATGTAAGGATGATTGATTATAAGTATTATTTAATTATACTGATAATATTGAGAAGAATTTGATTAGATTCAAATTATTTTAAATTTTAAATTAAAAAATGTAAAAACTATTTAATCAGTCAAAATTGACTTTAATACGTAGTCAATCACTCTTACTCCTTCATATATTCAATTGAAACTTTTATATACTTTTTTTTTTTTTGAAGTAATTGGCTTTAGTAGAATTGGTGAAAACTTTCATCTATGTATTTTTTTTATAACTTATTGAGACTATTAATTGGTAGTGAGCTTGATAAATTTGTTTTCCGTCAATATCCACTGCACCCAATCCATTAAAATCAATTATGATGTTTGGAGCAAGTAGAAATCAAGCCCATTTACTTAAAATAGACTATTTGCTTCCAACATGTGCCTATGTAATAAATGTTCTCCATTTTTGCCTTAGAATAACCTACCTCCCATTGTCTCTCCAAATATCTCCCGTAATAATTTTTTTTTTCATAGTATAAAATTATAAATTGGGAAAGTCTTTATCACATCTATATTTTGAAGTTTTCCCCAAAATCAAATCTATTGTTCTTCTTCCTAGATCTAATTGATTTTAGAGAATATCAATTGATATGGCGTCCAGCCAAAAGGGTGGGATGTCAATATAAAAATTGAACTCATAGTCAACTGGATCTTAACAATTTAAAGGCCCTCAAACATCCAACCAAACACGATACAGGAATGAAAATAATACTAGTTTACTTGATTAGATATGAGTTTGATTTGATTTTGATTTTGTTGATCACAATTAATTTTAAAAAATGTGATATAGTTAGTTGTTAGTTATTTTTAATTTATATTAAATAATATTTAATATAAAATAATTAAAATTGATTTGATGTACAAGTAAGAAAAAAACAACGTGAAATGATGGCTAGTAAGATTATATAAATAGATGAATAATGAATCTATCTATATATAAAAAGATTTACTATTTACCATAAATAGTAAGAAGAGAAAGTCAACACATATTAATTACATATTATATTTCAACTAATTTTTTTTTATGTTTTAATTCACTTCCCAAAAAATCGGTTGGCCTTCAATCGGTTATTTTTTAGCTTTTTTTTATTTCATGTTTTAATTGACTTCCCAAAAAATTGGTTATTGTATATCTAATTTACAGGCACGCATAATATATGAATTTTTAGATCAAAACATAATCTACTTTAGATTATATATCATATCTTACTTTATATAATTAAATATTAAAAATGGGTCATATTATAAAATCAGGCATAAACTTTATGTCTTCTCCTTTTTTATTCAAAACAACTAATTGCAAATAAAATCGAATGCAATATTTAATTGATAATTTAAAATTCTAAATTCCTTGCCACTCGATTGCCATAAAATCGAATAATAAATAATCGCATATAATAGATGTAAAATATGACTCATGTACAATTTGAATTGGAAAAAATCAAATCACATATCTTTATATAATTGAACAACCTAAAATTAAGGATTTTTTTTCAAATTCCGACAGATCTTGAATTCAATATCAAATCAACTTCATAGTTTCACATAGTTCGGACTCTTTTGAAGTATTCCAAAAATTCATATATCTCTAAATTTTAATTTCAAATTTCAAATAACTGTTTACTATTATCTTGGAAATAGATAGAATATCCTTTTTTATAAGGAGTCTTTCTAAAGAAGAATTTGATTTACTTCATTCTCTTTGTCATAATTGATGAATTTTTCATGCTATTTTTTTTAATAGATACAAGATGAATTTGCTCATCTCGGACTCTATTGCAAATGCCACTATTGTTCTTTGGGACAAAGAATCAGAGATCATAATTGGAAAATCATGCCATCCTTTTATGACAACATGTTCAATAATTTATAGATACTTATATGTCATTTTATTAATATTTATGTAAATAAAATAATATTTTATTAATATACAGTAAATATAATTTTTTTAGAATCGGACCCTCATCAAAACAATCAAAGTTATTTTATTATATCATTTGTGGTTTGTTTAGATTTTAATTTATAAACATTTTAATATTTTATAATTACTTAAATATTTAAACAATTTATAAATTCAAATGTTTAAACTAATTGATAAAAAGTTTATAAATCTCTATTTTATTTAAATATGTAATTTTATTTAAAATAATTTTAAATGTAGCAAAATCTATTTAGAAAATTGTATCGATCCTACCAGTCCAACCGATCGGTGTTGAAGGATTCGATAGCAAATATTTTATTCAAGCGAACTAGACTGGTTATAAATCGGTTCCCGGTCCATCCAGTCGGACTGTGTCCAACCCAGTTTAATTTAAAAATAATAGGTAACTCATGATTAATGTTTCTTATATATTTAGTTTATAATACAATCGTAATGTTGTTGGTTCGTGCATCGCACGGGCCATGCACTAGTTAAAATTAATATGATATGTAAGAATTATCAATTGATATAACTTATTTTATTTTTCCAAGATGGATACATATCCAATTATATCCTAAGGTAATACTTTACAGTGGTAAAGGAGCAAGTATCAAGTATAAAACTATAAATATTCGAATAATACTAAGCCCATGTTTGTTATTTGGGATGGAATTGTACTAAAATAATCTAAAGTCCATAACCAAACTCTAACTCGGATCGAACCCAAGCTCAACTCAGGTCGGCTAACCCAAAATCAACTCAGGTCAGCGAACCCAAAATCAACTCAGGTCGGACCCAAAGTCAACTCGGGTCGGCTAGTTAGTCTAGTCAAACTAGGTCTCGGCACAACGCTGCAGTCCCGATTAGATGATAAATCAATTAAATATTTTACATCCTACAAAACAACACAAAACTTGCAGAACCAAATAAAAAATCACCATACCTGTACAGTGATAACCCTTGTCCAAAACCAGTAAAAGTAATGTGCAACAAACCATTAGAAAGTAGAACCACAAGCCAAATCTCATAACTTGCTCAAGATCAAAATGCAAGAACTTTGTTCAGTTCCTCTGGAACTCATGGTACAATATATGATAAGAATCATAAACCAAAAACCATCCCAAAAATNCAATCAAAACTCAAATGGCTACTCAACCAATAATCTTTTATTTTTACTACTTCTGTTAATTTAATCATCACCTTTCTCGATCACAACAACACCCAAACAACCTTCGACCTCACCACCCTCAACAACCCCTTCTTCCCCACCACCTTCATTCGAACAGTGATTCTTCAAAACCGTCGATATATCCTCCTCCGATGCCCCCGCAAGCTTAAACCTCTCGACAGCATCATCAAGATTCTTCTTCCACCCACTCAAACCCATCTTACACTCAATCTGTGACCTCTCGAACAGCATGTTCCCCCAAAACAAATGAATCTGAGTCCTCATCACCGCCACCTGTTCAGCCGCCTCCTCCGGCGAGACCTCCGTGGGGCCCACCCCCGTCCCCTCCCCTTGCTTCTTTCTCCTCTTCGAAATCTCCTCCTTTTTCGGCTCGTTTTTCGCCCTCTGCTCCTCGGCCCTCTCCCACATCTCCGTAGCCGCCTTCATTTTCTCCTCAGCACTGTCGAAAAGCCCGATCGTCTCGGACGGGTCCCACATCGAAAGATCCGATTTTTTCGCCTGAACAAACGACCAGTGGAGCTTCGCCATCTCGAACTGCTGCTGGCCGAGGGCAAGCAAACCCTCGTAAAAATCGGGCTTTATCGTTAAAGCCTCCTCGTACTTTTCTCTAGCTAAAGTGTACTTTTCCTTCACCCAATCGTACGCGACCTGGAGTTGCCCATTTACGACCTCTTTCCGGGCCGACTCGTCGATCGGCATTCGTTTTCGGGCCGCACACATGTGAACGTTACCCCAGTTGAAAAAGGCCAGAGCCGCGACTTCTTGGAATTTCGAGGCCGCTTTGTCGAAAAGAGCTTGGGCTTCTTCGCTCGTGACTGTCTCCTCAAGGGCCTCCGAGCAAAGCTCCATGCCAACTTCATGGAGGTCAATGTGGGCATCCGGGTCAACTCCAATGTGGGCCCGGAAGAGCTGCGCGAACTCGAAAAGCCAATCGTCCATCTCGATTTCCTTGCATTCATGCTCTTCTTTCTCCATTGTTTCCTTCTCGGGTTCGGGCTCGACGGGTTTTTCTTCCTTTTCCTCTTCTTTTTCATCATCATCTTCTAATAAGGGAGGTTCTTGCTCGGGACCCACCTCTACTACATGCAGCCTCAGCAAGCCAACAGAGTCCGATTTTTCAATGTCGGTGTCTTTCGAGGCAAAGCTGCTGTCGGCTGATGACTCAGCCAGCCTGAGCTCGGTCGAGCAGGTAACTGTGATCAGGTCACCATCACAGTCTTTGTACTTGATCAACACAGATTTTGACATGGGGAATCTTTTTGCGACAATATCTCGCAGGATCTTGAAGCTACAGTTGACGGGCATCTGAGCAAGCCTAATGTCGTGGTCATAAACGAGCTTCAGCTGTCTGTACTGAATCTTAGCCTGTTTGGATTGCTCTTTGAAATTCGAACGTTCCTTCTGGGTGGAATCATCCTTTGTGGCGTTTGCCGAAGTAGGCCCATTTGAAGGCTTGAGAACAACGTTCGACAGCTGGATTGATTTCTTCTCGGGCCTGTTTTCAACGGGTGGGATTGGATACAGCTTCTCTGACTTACTAGGCGGCACAGTCACTTGCTTCTTTGGAACGGGCCGGGCTGGAAGGCAAGGCCCGAGCCCAGCAATCGGCGCCCCTCGGACAGCAGAGGCCCCAAGGGCTGCAGGGGAAGGGCGGCTTGGGAGGTCCTGCTGGACGGGCCCTAAGGCCATCCTCAGCCGACTGGCAATCTCAAGGGCATCACTGTGGTTAGGTTCGGCAATCAGCAAAGACTGAACGTCCTGCATAGCCAGTTCATACTTCCCAATCGCCTCATAAGCCCGGGCCCGCCTGAGTAGGGCCCGGACGAAAAGCGGCTGGACTTGAAGCGCGAGATTGCATTCCGATATCACGGTGTCGTAGTCAATGGGCTTCATCAGCATGAGGCAGGCAGCTCGGTTGCTGTGGAAAACGGCCCTGTCAGGGTGAGTTTTGGGGACGAGCTTAATGGCATTCTCGTACTGCTGAAAGGCACCCAAGTAATCCTGCGCCTGGAACCTTTTGTTGCCCTCTTGCTTGAGCTCGTGGGCTCTTTTCAGCAAAACAGATGAATCCAAATTAACGCCGCCATTAACGACAGGTAATGGCTGCTTGCTATCTCCACCGGCTGTCTGGTTTTGGCTGGAGCCACTCTTCTTCTTCTTACCTCCAGACTTCCCCATACAATTTTTATTTTTTTTCCTTTCACTTCAAAAATATTACAAAATTCACTTTATTTTTCTCCAGGGAAAAGATTAATCACTATTATCACCAATTGACGATTTGCTATCTGTAGCTAATTTAGATTTCGCCTAAAAATGAAAAGCAATAGAAATAACAAACACAATAGACGAAGGGAAATTGAGAAGGAAAA
>BKCP01012625.1:947777-962710 GCA_008636005.1 Striga asiatica
ATAATAAAAAATGTCAAAAAAAAAAAGGGTAAATGCAACAATGAGGCTGCTACGTTAATTATAGAAACATATCAAATGTCAAAATATTGTGTTGGAAAATTGGAATACATTATGGAAAATAATAATCAATCTCCGATATAATCTTAATCTATATAAAATTAGATATAGTAATTAAAAAATCCTATCAATTTGGTAGGTCGTTTGTTCTAAATCTTTAGAAACATTATTACAAGCAATATTTTTTATATATTTCTTCCCATTTTTCTTTCCTTTAGAGAAAAAAAAATCTGATTTATTTCATTTTATTCAAATTAACAAATCTTTGCATTCACATGATTATATTCTCTTTCGAAAATCTTATTAATCCATACAACTATATCTTTTATCTATGGCATGAGTGTGCCTATAAATAAACCCCAAATCCAATTAATCCCCTTCAAGAAGAAAAAGAAAATATAAATAACATTGGTGAAAAAAAGGTCAAGCTTTCTCAAATAACCCCTAAAACATGAGTAAGTTGTTGTGCCACATCTCTTGGTTAACATTTGTTATTTTTTTTAAACAATTTGATAAAAAAAAAAAATTAATCGATTTATTTAATTTTAAATATTTTTTTTTAAGGTTGTTGTGGCTCGTCAAGTTCGTGTAGTGTTGGCTCGTCCGGTAGAGTGCCATGGAAACCGATCTTGAAACCGAGGGATAGTAAAGTGGTCGGTTTCGGAAAATTTGCGGCGTCCGAGTACTCGAAAACGATGGCTTCGAACAACGAATATCTCGATTTTAAGTCGGTCACGCAAGGCGCGACCCGCCAGGTAGGATCGAGGCTGTACGTGTGGATCGAGATAAGGGCCAGAGACCTCGGCCACGGTGGCTCGACCGACAGGTGGAGGATGGATTTGTACGAGGAGGGAGGGGAAAAGTATCTAACCTCAGCCACAAAAATCAATAATTAATAATAATGTCCTAAAAGGATTGAATAATTCATAGGAATAATTGATTGATTATATTATATTATAAATTTTTAATAATGTTAGGTTTTGAATTTCATTAGTGTAGGCCGTGATTATGTATGTCTATGTTGGGTTGAATTAATAATTAAGTTGTTTTAGTGAGAAATTTTAAATTTTTTATTAGTTCTACTCCTAGTTTTAATTAACTCCTTTTATATGATCAAAAAGTAATGTACCGAAAAAAAAAAAGTAATTTATCTACAAAATGTAGATAGTTTTGCTATGATGAATAATAAAAGAATTATTATTTTATAAGTAAGTTTGCCAAGGTACATGAAAGAACAGTAATCAACATGGACAAGTATATATTCAATATTTTCGATGTATCTCAATGCTAAATTAATTCTAGAGGTATGCACAAACTAGGGGAATTTCAATACTATTAAAAATTGTGTATTTTAAAANGCTGAACTTGATAAATATTTTTAAAAAAATGATTAAAGTTATATTTATATTATTTTTTCATATTACTATACATAAAAATAATACATAAATACAAATAAATAATTTATATGTAAATTGTGTACCCAAAGTTTAATAATATTGTATCATGTCATAATCATTTACCAAATAATATATATATATATATATATATTTTAAAATAAAAAAATAAAAATAACGTCAGGCCAATGCCGTTCCGGTCAGAAACATGTTCGATGATTTGATCCTAATAACAATCAATCACGGATCTAATTTACATCCATAAAAAGTTTTAACCTATATCTATATCTATACTTATATAATAAGAATTAACATTTATCCAAAATAGTAGGTCAAATTATGGTTAATGTCGAATTTACATTAAATATTTTTCAAAACGGGTAAGTTTTTGTTCTTTTCACACTTCTCATTAATTATGTCATTTTCACACTTCTCATTAATTATGTTCTTTTCACACATCTAACTAGTACGGTGCCCGTGCGATGCACGGGAGCATTTATTATTATATATTTTTTTTAAAAGATATTTTTGTATTTAAATTGTCTCATGACATTAAAAATTTCATGAAAATGAAATTTATATGTTATTAAACACTTCCTTATGTACAACATTATTGATTTGATTCTTTGGCACGTAAAGTACTACATAGGTGTTCGAATTTATCCAAAACTGCATCTTATTAGTTATTAGTTAACAAATTTTAAAAAAAGGATCTTATTTATTGAACAAAATTAAAGTAGAAAAAAAAGTAAATTTTTTTAGAGACTTTCACTCATTATTTATTTTAAATCTAATTTAAATTTCAATTAAGAAAAATTGAAAAGAATCATAGTTAGTCCCGGAAATGAAACCGATTTTCCTACCAATAAACCGATTTTTTTATCAAACAAATTGATCCGAATTTTTTTTAAACCAAATAAAAAAAATAATCAATTTTTCCTAAAAATGCAACCAAATTTTCCTAACATTGCACCAATATTTGTACCAAACAAATTGAAATGAAAATAATTCTAATAAAAAATTGAAATAAATTGTTAATGTTTATGCTACTATCTCTTTCTTAAAGAAAATGATATGAACTTAACCAAAAAAAAAATGATAGGAACTTACCAAAATCTCGGTAAAATATGGTTAAGAAAAAACATAAGAATCCAAAAAGATCGATGCATTTAAATTTTGAAAAGTTGCACATAATTTTTCCTAAATAATTAGATAAGGTGACTTTAAATATCAATGATGAACCGCTTTTGTTACCAAAAAATGTGGACACAATTTTGAATGTACATCCCATCCAAATATCAATTTTATTTTTAAATAAAAATTGCACGTGGTTTTATACAATTTACACATTTTTTTTGAAAGAAAAAATTATTCAATAAGATTGGAAGAATTGGTTAAGAATTATACAACTATTTGCTTCCTAAATTTGTATCCAATTTGCACGGCTTTTAAATTAATTTGTATTTAAAATTGTTTTCATAAATAATTGACACATTTTTTACATAAGAATCTCTAAATTTGTTACCAAAAAAGATATGATTTAAATTTTGGTAAAAAAATAATATATGATACGAAAAATATGGGATTCAAATTTCGCCATTAGAATCTCCAAATTTGTTACCAAAAAAATAGGATCTAGATTTTGTTACTAAAAATTCACATGTGTTTTTTTGAACTTTCCATTAATAGTAAGTCAAACATTATATTTATTTGGTCAAACTTTCTATTAACGTATTTTTCCAACAACCTCTTTATATATATATAGATTAAATCATTCCATATGAGCTTTTATCGTTAAAATGTATAGCGATCTGTTATGACCTTATCCCATTGATATTTTCATGAAGCGTCCTTATCGCGTTCTATTTTTTGGTAACCACTCTATATCAATAACCGGATATTTGGTAATGATAGCACACGTCTTTATTTGATATTCTTTGACCTTTAATTAATCTGAACTGATTGCCTTGACTTTTCAATTTTTAAAAACTCTTTTTTTTATCGCACGTTGGTCTTTTCCTGAAGAAACCCGTTTTTAGTCGCGGCCAATTATATGTTGCTGCTTCGCGTGTAAATAATAGAAGGGGGTTGAAAATATTAATTTGTGATAATGAAGAGTTACCAAATAATCAAACTCATAATGTTGTGTACAAGGAGGTTTGTATAATTTATGATTGTTACCGAACTTTTTATGATTCAACAATGTTCCTATATATTTTAATGATTTCAATTTCGATCCTAATGCACGTGAGATTATATTATTTTTCTAAATTTTACATCCCGTGCATCGTACGGGTTACGTATATAAAAAAAAAATTAGAATAATATTTGTAACTAACGGTTTTATCCATAATATCCTTAAGTTAGTTTTTATCCATAATATCCTTATAAAATTACAAGAATATTTTTAATAACTGTTTCCTTGCATGGTTATGGCAATGAAATAATCCTATAAATTTATTACGTTTTTTCTTCCATATTTTATTCCTAACGGGTTATTACAAACATGATTTTATTTTATTTTTATCTTTTATCACGTCAACCAATTATTTATTTAAATCAACAAAATCTTTTTATTCCCTTCCACAAATTAATGCCTAGCTACGAGCATGTGTACCTATAAATAAAACCATTTACACTCTAAATCTAATTAATCACAAAGATCAAGCTTAATTGACAATATGAGTAAGTATATACATATCATCTCCTGAAAAAAAATAAAAATTGGTTGTGTTGTGTTCATAATCGTGTTTTTCTTTTTCCTTGGTTCATGTGTGGTTTTTTCTCAGGTGCCGAGCCATGGAAACCGATTCTGAAGCTGAAGAACCGTAAGTTTGTCGATTACGGTAAATTTGCTGCAGCTGAGTACACGAGAAACTACGCGCCTAGCAATCAATATCTCGAGTTCAAGAGTGTTACGCAAGGCGGGACCCGCCAGGTGGGGTCGAGATTCGAAGTGTGGCTTGAAATCAGGGCCACCGATCGTGGGGATGGCGGAAGTGTCGGCTTGTGGAGGATGAATTTGTACGAAGAGGAAGGCGTAAAGTTCTTCACCAACGGCCGAAAACTTCCCGATGATTACGATTAATAAATATTATCGATTTTATGTTTACTTATATATTTCAATTTTTAGCATTTTTTTTGTTTTGTTTTTTTTTTTCTTTAAGTATATAAAGTTGATAATAGTGTTTTTAGTTGGAAATTTTGGGGGGTTTTGATTACTTGTTGGGAAAGTTTTATATGCATGTGCATGGCCCTAATATGTGATTATAATTAGGTCTAATGATAATTTGAAGGACAATGCTACATGTACAATTATTGTTTACTACATTAGTTAAAAGTATCATTCAATCAAATCTTAACCATACATTTATTTGCATATGAACTACTCACATTATACCACATCATGTTGTCATTGAATATTGTACAAAAAATTTGTACTAAGCAGTTTTTTCCTAATTTGAATATGTTTCTTCATGTTTTTTAGGGAGATATTTTGAGGTTTTGATTAGTTGTTGGGGCAGAGAGTTTTATGTGTCTCAATGGATTTAATGTTGATTGGTTCTAACAATTTGGTTATTGCTTGAATACATGTGAGCAAAACAAACTTGATTTGACTCGGAGAAGCTCAAGCTCAGTAGATTCGTTTACTTAAAACGAACCAAACTTGAATAGCAAATCGAGCCCTTGTTCTCGAACATCTATTTTGTTTTTATGGGTTTTATCGGAAACTTATAAACTAACCAATTAAGCTAAATGATGTAGCCAAGCCGAATTTGTTTGCAAATGAACATTTCATATCTACGAACGACTCATTTAAGATTTTTAAATTTATTAAACGAGCCGAGTCGAACCAAATTACATGTGCACGAGCTCAAACATACGAGCTACTTGGCTCGGCTCAAGTATGCCTAAATTTCACCCCAAACATACGAAAATCATGTTTGGTAGGTCATGCATGAGTAAGACCTTTTTGCTAACTATTTGCACATACATTATAAGAAGAATATCTCAATTTGGTCACGAAAGGTCATAAATCATAATATGTTCGTCAATTACAACGATACAAACTGTCCGGTCACAAAAGGCATATGTTTGTCGAGTATCGAAATAAATAAAACTCAACAGCTTTAGTATATAAATAGTTCATCTTAGTCTTTCAAGACAGAGTTTACTCGTGGCTAAACCAAATTAGCCTCGTTAGCAGAAAGTCATGCCATAAGAAAGGTTCAACAGCTTTTGAGAAGAAATAAGCCAAATAAGTTACCAACTTTTTTTTAATCCCTTTTTGAAAAAAGGGTTTTGTGTAGTTCTCTGTTGTTTGTTGTTAAACTATTTACTAGTGTTCTTGTACCTGTAGTTAATCGTCATTCTTCATCTGTAACTATATCTCCATCTGTAACTATATCTCGAAAAAGTTGCTGGCTGAAGAGTAAACTTCGAAATTTTGACAGAAGAAACTGAGTGAGCTAATTTTCCTTCATCATCACCTGAAAGACGAGTAACGAGTGTATTGTGAGACCGAAATCAATATTTGACAGGTAAATGGCAGATCTTCAGAAGATAATCATTAAATGTTACTCACATTGAATTTAAATCTCAGAGAAGTTTCACACATATATATAATATCCGATGGCTGATTCGCTTTTATATACTACTTTAGAAATTCGTGTTATGCAATTAAATTAAAAAGCTTACGAAATCAAAGTCGAATTATATTTAATTTCAGTAATACAAAGGCACAAGATATTGTCACGATATGGCCAATAACTACAACAACAACAACAACAACAACAACATAGCCTTTTAGCTCCAAGCAAGTTGGGGTAGACTAGAGATGAAACCCAAGAGAACTAATGGTAAGAGAAACCAATGGCCAATAACATTAAGTTATAATTACACTAAAATGTGTTGTAAGATGATCAGACCAAAAAAAAAAGAAGATTTTTTTTTTACATATCGATTTCGATAGATGAAAATTTGAAATTAGCTTTAGATTCTGTTTCCCTCTGCCAAAACTAACAAAATATTCTCATCCAGAAACATAATCTGTCCAATTAATGATATGTTGAATATCATTAATTCACTTTTTTATACAAAATATAATACCACACAGCTTAAATGCACACATGAACAGTTGAAAGTTCATAGCAACAACATTGCCTGCATAAAAGTTAAATGACATGAGAAAGAGTCACATTACCTTTATAAAGTCATCATACTGCTTTTGTTTTTTCCTTTTTTTATTTTTTTTGGTTTTGTTTGTCTGCTTTTTTCGTATCTTGTTAGAGCACCAAATTGAATCCTTCAGACAAGAAATCATCCCTAATGAAAAAGCAAAACTCATGAGTTCATTCCAAGATACAACAAGCAAAATCCAATCTAGGATATGAAAATATATTTTCAAAAGAATCACTGCACTGTTATCTGCCTAAGATGACGAAAAGAAGCTCGAAAATTTATTACTCTATATAACATGTCACACAAGATCTACAACAAAGCAGATAAAACCCGAACAGCGCATGATAAAACTACTTAAAAATCAACTCTGAGACATATTTTCACAAGTTTTACAAAATCGGTAAGCATCTTTAAAGAGAGTTTCACTTTCCCAATCGAACCCGAAATGCAAAACTTTTCTTACATCACCCACAACACAACTACTATTAATCATGAGGACAATATAATAAAAACAACTCGATCTGCAAGGTGCAAGCAAAACCCATAACCATATATAATAATCGTACTTAACAGAGCTAAGAAAATCATTAAGTCAACAAACAACTAACAACAACTCAACAAAGCACATAAATATCCACATAACTAAACATCCAAAATCCATTTAAAACACCACAAAACCTCACCTTTTCTTTCCTTTCTTCTCCCTTTTCCTCCTTATCTTCTTCTTCGTCTCTTTCCCCTGCTCGCTGAGCCTAATAAGACTCTCGACACAAACCTCAGCATAAAACCTGTAAGGCAAACCCTGAACATTGACATCACTAACGCTCTTTTCCTTCGAATCGAACCAAACGAGCTTAAAATCATTGCAGCTCAACAAGACTTTATCGCCGTCCGGCGAATAAACCAACGGGCTCAGAAAATCTAGCCGGTCGATCGCCGGAGGGCCGACAGCCACCACTTTAGTCCAAGATTCGCTTGACCCATATTCCTTCATCACCCAAATATCAATCTTGCTATACTTTTTCCGATGAACCACCGAAAGACAGCTGTCCAACACGTAGAGAACGACGTGGGAGTCCCACATTTGGACACCTGGCGGCAGCTTCATGGAAGAATGCTTCTCGGTTTGGACACTAAAAGCCATGATTTTACCACCGTCACTTTCACGGGGATCCAAGACGAGTGTATGAAGGGATCCGCTGACGTGTACACGCCAGAAACAATTAAGGAACGGCAGAGGGTAAGGGAAATCTTCGATCCTCCGCCAGCAATTTGACCGGAGACTGTAAACCCTAGCCTCCGACGAGACCCACGCGTAGCTCCCTTCGTGCCGGAACTCAATAACCCTAATCACCTTGTAATCGTCGGCAATCGGCTCGTACCCGAACCCGTAGACTGTGTGCGGGTAGCATTCCGGCGGGGTCCGGTGCTCGATGGGGCAGCTGGGGAGTACCCTGTGGTCCCTCGAGAAAGGGTTGTACAGAACGGGCGGGTCGCCCATGGCGAGGACGACGCCGTTGCAAGAATTGGAGAACCCGTCGGAGGCTCTGTAGCAGAACGGCGGGCGGAGGGGGACGGCGCGGTCGAGACGGCCCAGATCGACGGCGAGGAGCTCGAGGCCGATGAGGAGGTGGCGGTTGGAGGCGGTGGATAGGGAGCGGTGGAGGTGGGATTTGGCGAAGGGCTCGCTGTCGATCAGGGAGTGCCACGACCGCGCCACGGAGCGGAAGCGCTTGAGGGATTTCACGGGGAGGCGGCGGAGGATGTCTTCCACCAGCTCGAATGGGAGATTGGTTGCCATTTCTGCGCCTTATCTTTTATGATTAAAAATCGAGTATTTTTTCAGCTGGGTTTTTCAGTTTTGGGGTTTTTTCACTGACAAATTGGAAAATAAAACAAAAAATGGTAAATTGCCATTAAATTGATCTTATATGGAGAAGACTTCGAAAATCCACAGAGCTTTTCAACAGAAAAAAAGAAATAAAAAAAGAATAGTTTCTTTGTAACCCATATGAGGAAATATCAATTCTTCAAGTTCTTATCATTTTTTTCACAAAATTGTATTTTCTAAAATATTTATCCATTTTAATTAAAATGCATTGAAATTGTATTAGAAATCTGGAGTTAAATAATTCAAAGGATGATAAATTTTAGCAGAAGAAAGGAAGGAGGAGAAGAGAGAAATTAAAGTGCAAGGATTACTAAATTTTTTTTTTCAATTTTCATATGAAAATTAATAGTCCCTTTTTAGTTTTTAATAAGGCCATCTCCAGCCCGTATCTCTACTCTAGCGCGGACTTTACTCTACTCTAGAGTAGAGTTAAACATTCATCTCCAACTTTTATCTCTACATTTTACTCTACATTAAATATATTATTTTTTTATTCATTTTTTATTTCAAATAAATTGGTATATATGTATATTTAATATTATATAAAATGTTAATTACTCAAATAATAAAAATATATTTTATTTATTTTTATTTCGAATAATTTGCTATATATATGAATATGTAATATTATATAAATGTTTATTACCCAAATAGTAAATAATTAGTGCAAATTTACACACTAGACCATATATGGTTTAGACCATATATGAATTAGTGTAAATTTACACACTAGACCATATATGGTTTAGAGCATATATTCACATTTAAAAAATAATTATAATAAATTGAATTTCTTAAAGAAGATACATATACATCTATGTACCGATTGAATCAAAACTGTTACTTTTGAAAATATATGAATTAGTGCAAATTTACACACTAGACCATATATGGTTTAGACCATATATGAATTAGTGCAAATTTACACACTAGCCCATATATGGTTTAGACCATATATGTCATCTTTAATCATGTTGTGTTTATTTGTGTGTTAAGTCATTTTTAATCATGTTGTTTTTATTTATGTTCTATGATTTTATGTGTGTTGTAAACTTAATTTTAATGAAATAAACTTGTTTGAGTGTGTTAAATTTTTATTCATATAGTATCATTTTAATATTAAAAAATTATTGTTTGAGGGAGAAATTCTATTATAGGTCTTGACTTTTTGTAATTGTATCCAGTGTTTTAAAATGCGTATAAAGTAATGCGTTGCGCTTTGGTGTTTATAATGCGTAGCGTGAATAGTATTGCGTAAGCTATTTGGGTATAAATAATTATTTTTATAGAAATATTATAGATATATGTGCATATAATAAAACTGGATGGTTGATTATAATCATAATAGTATTTGAATGAATTCAAAAATAACATCTAAGAATTATTTTTCACAAATGTTTAATGTAAATATCATAATATAAATATTTAAATAACAAAACGAACATACTAAAAAGTAAAAACAAACAACGAAAATATAATGAGGTAAGTCATAGTTTAATTTTAAGTATATATGTATTTTAATTATTATTTTTATTTAACTACAACTTAATTCTAACCACTATATATGAATTTTTTATTCTTTACTTAAATGTTAGATATCGAAAATTAAAATGATATAATAGAGATTGACCGATAAATATTGCACTATTTAACTTAAGATTTTGCATTTTCAAGCTTTTAATTTAAAATCATTATCAAAAGTTTAGTATTTAGTTGTTATTTGAAATTATGACTCTAATCCCAAAAAATATGAGTTTTGAAATATATTATTATTTAAATGTCGTTACAGAAATATAGCTTAAGGTCGCGCACAATAGCATGAAATAACACAAAATAGTGTAAAAAAACGTGTCATTTCAGCATTTCGCGTAAGCTTTTTAGGAAAAGCTCTAAATAAAGAAAACTACGTCGTGTTTTTTGAAAAAAAAAAAATACATAGCGAGCAATAGTGAGCTATGTAAAACAATGATTGTATCACAATAAGGCCTGAATTTTAACTTTTTCATTTGAGGGTTTCAATTTTAAGTTATTGTCAATATAAGGCCAACTTTTGCATTCTAGTTTTTTTAATTTAAGACTCCAAATCATTTTGTATTTTGATACAATTATGTAAACCACAATACACTTTTTTTTTTCTTAAAAAAAATTATTTTTTAAATAATTAGAACTATTTTTAGAAAAATTATTTTAATAAGAAAATCAATTCAAATAAGAAAGATTTTTAGTAAAATACTATAATAAGAAAATTAATTCATGTAAGCTAAATTTATTTTGCATAAATGTAACTAATTTGTATTAATTTTCTTACGAAACTAGTTTTACAAATATATTTAATCCTTTTATTATAGGCGTTAATTAATTTTATATATTCTTAACTTTTTAAAAAATATGAATTTTATTCACAAATAATATTTTCTATAAGTTTATTTAAAAAAATAAAAAAAAATTTTTAGATAGCTTATATTTTAATGTTATCACATATTTGATTAAAATTTAAGTTAAAAATTATTTTTTAACTTTTAAAATAAATTTCATTAAGCTCTGGCATAGATGTAAATTGTGAAATAAATATTTTATTAGGTAATTTTATTAAAGATATGAAAAAAAACAAAAGAAAAAAAATTATTAAAGATATTTAATATTTTTTATTATAAGTACTTAAATAATAACTTTTTTAGAAAAAAGAGTATTATGGTTTATATAATTATATCAAAATACAAAGTGATTTGGAGTCTTAAATTGAAAAGTGGAATGCAAAAGCAGACCTTATATTGAGAATAACTTAAAATTGAAACCCTCAAATGAAAAGGTTGAAAATTCAGGCCTTATTGTAACACAATAGCAAAAAGTAAAGCCTTAAAATAGAATTTTCCCTTGTCTGAGCTTATCTTTCACTTTTATATATATATACTAGTACGACACTTGTGTACTACACAGGTTGCTTGAAAAAAAATATATAATAATAAAATAATAGAAAAAACACATGTTATTGATAAAAGTGAAAAAATAGAAAATACCAAAGTCGATATTATTTCAAATTTTGAAAAATTTCTTTGTACACAACATTAATAGTTTTATTTACAATTTTTTCATCCTTATCACAACAAATAATTTTCAAGACTCTCCTACTTAAATTCAATTTTTGTAAGATGAATAATCTAGATGAAGAAGAATCAGAATGAAGGGGATGGTGATTTAAATAATGTAGAGAACAACTACACTTTATTGAGTTATTCATTTAATTTAATAATAAATATAATTTTGGAGAGATCGGATTAAGCAAAAATATATTATATTAAGCAATCCGATTTGTTTTTCTCAATTTCGGCAAAGATTATTGGAGGGCAAAAAATCCTATTTACACGACATATAAGAATACTATTTCAATGTATTTTTATAGATATCCTAAAAAGATTTAAATAATTTATTTACCATGGTTGGATTGAAAAGATATAATATGTGTGTCTAATTTATTTTTTTAAAATTATAGTATTTTTTTTAATTTAAACTATATAAAAAAGTTATTGTTTACATTAATTATAGAAATAAAATAATGTATGAAGCTAAATTTGCCAAGCAAGCTTTCGAAGTGTGCGAGGTAGCCATTTAGACTCAGCACGTTTTGAAATTATATTTAGATTAGAAATATATTTAGAATGTTCATCAAAATTTATTTTATTTTTATTTCAACTATTTAAAATATATTAAAAAGATCATGTAATATTCTATAACTATTTCAATGTATTTGTATAGATATTCTAAAAAGATTTAAATAATTTATTGACCATAGTGTTCATCAATATTTAATTTATTTTTATTTCATCTTTTTAAAATATATTAGAAAGATCATGTAATATTCTATACTATTTCAATGTATTTTTATAGATATTCTAAAAAGATTTGAAATTTATTTTGGAGTTGGAGGGGATCGCATTAAGCAAAAATCCTATTTATTAGGATTAAGCAAAAATCCAATTTATTAAGTATTTTATTTTAAACAATTAGGGGATGTATCCGAACAAAATCGAAGCATGTAATGTTGCCAAGTAAGTTTCCGAAGCGTGCGTGGTAACCATTTAGGCTCAGCACGTTTTGAAATTATATTAAGAGGGGTTATATATATATATATATATATATATATATATATATATCTCTTTAATATTAGTACTCGATTATGTGCATATGTATATATTCAAATGAAATTTTATAAGTTATATGTGTATAATATATTTTTAATTATAAGTTAAATAAAGAGTATATCACATTTTATAAATTTTATTATTGATAAATATCAATGATATTGTAACTTATTCGAGCTACTCGAACTATCACGAGTTGATTTAGACGAGGTATCCACGGGGAAACTTATTTGAGCTACTTGGTGGATGACTTATCTAAGCTACTAAAGACCAGCTCAACCGAGCTAATTACGACCGGTTCACTCGAGCTACTCTATATGCTATATTAAAAAGTAAAATAGTACTTAAAATTTTAGTTAGTTAAAAATTTGGGGAAGCCCAATTTTTGAAATAAATACAATGAGATAGTTTAGTGATAGATCGAAAAATGTGCACGTTTTATATATACAATAGTGTATTTTTTATACACTAAATATAATCGCACGTTTATATTTTTCGACTTATTTATTATTTGGATGGATTCGTTTGTTTTGATTATTTTATATTTATTTTCAGCGCATTGAAGTATTTTGTGTGCGAAACAACGAATGAGAGTTCACGCGATAATCGGCCTCGATATCAGCCCACTTTCGAGCCCATCGTGAAATTTAGTCCCAATACGCAATTGGACCAACGGATTAAAATGAATCTCAAGGCAAACACTCATGCTGGGAACTAAATGGAGTATTTGGGATTATTACACAAAAGGGAACACATTTATTTGAGGAGTCCTAATTGGGATGAAATTATTTGGTAAAAAAAAGGACTTACACGCAGCATAAGGAGGACTCATTGACGAGGATTATTGAAGGAGAGAGGAATTATTTGCGAGGCGTGCGGAAACGAAAAAAAGAACGGAACAGTAAAAGGGAAAAAGACGCACGTAGAGAGAAAAAAGATCCGGAGCAGACACACGCGGAGGGAAGCCGCATTGGCACACTGAGAGAGATATTTTATTCTCTCTTTTATCTATCTTTTATTTTTATTAGTATGTTAGTTTAGATTTTTATCCAGTTTTAGGGGATGTTTGAACCCTAACTAGAATTATCGATGTATTGAAGGATTTATATTTATCGTTGATTAATCGAGACGCCGTATTTATTTTTGTTGATGAGTTGATTCATGCTATCTGTGTTTAATGTTTATGAATTATGAATGTTTGGTTTAGTCTGACCAGCTACGTTAAATGTTCATAATTTAATTGCTAGATTCGGGACTTTAATCCGTAATTGTTAGTGTCTCGTTTCATTAGTAGTAAACTAGGGGTCGTGCATCTCTAGGGTAGCGTGAACATAAGTTAAACGGTCCGAGCTTTTGCGACCGCTGCTTAGACTAATCTATTTTCCAAGTAATTAATACTGCTAGTGTATTAAATCTAGAGAGCTTATTCTAGGTTGTCCATTAGTTAGGTTTAGTCGAAGAACTTATTTCGATTAAATATTCTGTAAGGAAAAATTCTGTTAACAGAGCTTGTTGTTAGCTAGGATTGGTAATTCGTTAGCAATTTAAAGAAAGCATCGAAATTGATGAACGTTAGATTTAGATTGGGTGATAACTGAACCGAAAACTGGACTTCTCTTATTTTATTTGATCTCTTATTTTATTTTATTATTTTTATTTTTATTTTTATAAAATCAATCCCCCCATATTTATTTGCTTTCATAGTTTAGTTCAATTAATACGAAATTATCACAATTTAATTTCTACTCCTTGTGGGATTGACCCTTACTCGCCACTACTACTAGCTAGTAGAGGTTAGTCGAAGAAACTTTTATAAATTTAAATTTACCGCGTTGCGACGCGCGGTCATTTAGTTTTAAATCATCGACGAACAATGAAAACGGGATGAAAAAGAAAATCTAAAATATGAGTATGTAGTGCTGTTAAATTAAACGAGACTAGCTCAGCTCGGCTCGTTAAGGCTTGAGTTCGGCTCGGCTCGTTTGATAAACGAACCAAGCTCGAACTCATTTAAAACTCGTTTGGTGCAGGCCTAGTAATAACATGGTCATATATATTTTTTTTTAAATTGTTTTTATAGAACTATTTACCACTAGTTTTAGGCGTTGCCCTTATTTATTCTAAGAATCAAATAAAATTAGGGTAATAAAAAAATAATAAAGAGAATAAAAAAATATTAAAGTGGTAATATCCTGCCATTTACTTGATGAAAAGATGAAAAATAACTCTGAAAAAACTACCCTATCGTTCTGAAAAAAAANNNNTNNNNTG
>BKCP01012625.1:972853-1007139 GCA_008636005.1 Striga asiatica
CCCTAGCCATAATGTACTATAAATAACACCCACACAACATATCAATCACAGCCAACATTCAAAACACCACAAACACTTAAAAAAAAAAATTCAGTTAAATAACAAAAACCAATTAATGGCGCCAAAATTCATATTATTCGTCGTTTTTGTGTCCCTAAGCTCGCTAAAATCCCTTGCCGAACCCCGCGAATGGACGCCGATAAACCCGGGTGATCCCGAGGTGTTGAATCTTGCGAGATACGGCCTGGCTGTGGAAAACCAACGAGACAGTAGGTCGCTAAAGTTCGTCTCCATTGTCAGAGGACAATACGTTGAGATCGATGATGGGAGACCCGAGTACGTGCCGATTATTCGATACAAGCTCGTGATCTCGGCTGACGATGAGAACAAAATCCGAAAGCAGTACGAAGAAGTACTGTCCGAATCGTTAGAGGCGAGTGTCGTTCTGCTCGACTCGTTTAAAGAATTGAAAAATTAATTAATGGCTAGTTTGGGAAGAAAAAAAAAATTGAAATAAAATGTAACTATTTGATTGTATAAATTTTCAAGTGATGAGGATGGGGTCTAACCATTATGCGGATATACGTTTTTCCTTTTTTTCAAATATGCATACTTTTTCATTAAAAAGTTATAATTTAATTAATAATATACTTTCAAATATATGAAAGTATATCATTTAATAAATATAATTTTTTGTTCAATGAGTATGACAGATCGACCGACCTAACTATTGGATAATAATATTTACAGTTGAAAACAACAAGATAGCGAAAAACGTCGCTCAAGAGCTCGATTATGTTGTGAGCGAACAAGTATAATTAGATTATATGGTAAGGGGATCCATGGACTTATAGCACCAAAAAATTGGTGATCTCAGCTGATAGAAACAAAATTTGAAAGCAGTATGAAGCAGATATATTTTTTGATCTAAATGTTGGTAGCTTTGATCTCAATTCATTTGTAGAAGTAAAAGAAATAAATTGAGGGCTAGTTTAAAACAAATTGGTGATTTATTAATCGTGTCTCCAATTAATGTGGGATAGTTTGGAAGAAGAAATGTGGAATGTTTCTAAGAATTTTCTAAGAGGTTGCATTTGGTGAGATTTGAGTGACATTTACATATTTTTTAAATTTTGAGCCTTTTTTAACATTTTAAAATTTAGAAGGAATCCTACAAAATTTTAAATGTGAGGAAATGATTTCTTTGTTGGAAGAAGTAGACTTTCTTATTTTTGAATTTATGTGAGGAAATGATTGCTTATAAATGGATTTTTATTTCGTTGATCAAATAAAATAAGTGGTTTTTAGTTTACATTTTTTGTACGGAATTTACTCTTACCCATAACGGATAAGTGCAATATTATTAAATTTCGCCATTTTATACTCCATTCTTCTTATATTTATAGATAATCCAAACTTATCCAAGTCTAATAACGAAGCATGTAATTTTGCCACATAGGATCCCGAAGCATGCGAGCCTGTCACATAGGCTCAACACGTTCTCAATTAATATATAATAAAGGGGGATTAGCATTATAAAATGGGCTACGGAGGAAGATGTTAGTCTCTTAGACGAATCAAATTTTAACAGCAACAAGGCTACTAATCGATTGGATGAAAGTTTGATGGTTAAAGGCTCCATACGTTTTACAAAGAATAAAGTATACTACTAGTGTAATTACCAAATATTTAAAGAAGTCACAAGCGTTACATAACAATCATAAAAAAAAAAAATGAAAAAATTGGCAGGGCTATTTAATTTGTGACTGATAATAAGTGATAACAAAGCAAATGGATTGTGTTTTTGGTTAAAGGGGAGGAAAATAAATGTTATCATCATAAAGTAGAGTTAATAAAGAAAATGGAACATATGTACGCTCATAAAGTGTTTAACCGATAATTAAATGTGAATCCTAATAAAACTCACCACATGAAAACACCCTAGCCATAATGTACTATAAATCCCACATACCATAATGCCAATTCAAACAAAGCGCCATTTTTAAAAGACAAAAACCACATACGAAATCAATCTTGAAACAAGAGCAATATAATATGACGCCTAAATTTGTTCTTCTTTTTAGTTTGGCGATCATGGCCTTGAACTCGTTCGAATCCATGGCCGAAATTGGGGTATGGACCCCAATCGAAAGCCCAAATAAAGATGATTTTTTAGTTTGGGCAGCAAATTTTGCCGTGAGCGAACAAAACAAGAAAGCTAATACGTCGCTAAAGTTTGATTATATCATCAATGGACAAGCTAGTAATCTCAGCGGATGATGGCACCGGAATCAAAAAGCTGTACGAAGCCGTTTTGTATGTCGAACGAGAGCTAGATGCTAAAGAGGGCACCTTTCTCTTTTCCTTTGTAGTTAAAAATACAAATTGATGGCTACCCATAGTGAGAATGCGACTGGTAGTCATAAAAGTTTTTAATCTTCTTGAGCAAATGAGTGATTTTATTTTTTACATCTTTATGAAATTTACTCTTGCTCTAATTGGATAAATGCATCATTATTAAATTTCTCATCATTCCACACATCATTCCTTTTTATGGATATTTATACAAGGATTTTCTTTGATACAAATTGATTAGTCGAGAAAAGTGCTTGCATTTAATCATCTAATGCTACAATTGTGCACGTTTAATTCCTTGCATTTATGCATCTTTCGACTTATTTGATATTATGAACAATACTTGTGCTTTGATGAGTTTTTGAGTGATTTTCAGTATTTTTGGAGCTATTTCAGGTTGCACGATGAGGTGTGGATGCTCGGAAGAAGGTCGAAGAAGAGTTTCCAGTGAGTACGGGGGTGTCGCGTACTGCATGTAGTACAATTCAGTTATGGTGACGTGGGGAATTAATATTAAAAGGGCGCATATATTTTGTGTATGAAGGAAGTGAGCTATTATTATGATACTGAGATGAGGTAGAATAAAAGGCCCACTTGAGTTGATTGCCATGTTGACTAGGAATACTTAAGAGAGAGAGAGACGTGGCATAAGAAAAGGGGGATATATATTTTGGACTTTTTCTTGGAATGGGGATTACACCTTCTTGCGGCTGCGGGACTGGAACAGAGAAAAGGCAACAGACGGTGTTGGAACAGAGAAGATTTTATTCTTTTTTTTTTCTTTATTTTTTTCGTGTAAGTAATTTGATGATTATGTCTTCGAACACTATGAGTGAGTAGTCCTTTTATTCTAGTTCCGGGAAAGTCGAACCCTACGATTGACTATGTTTTGATTGATTTATATGGTTGAGGATTTTAATATATTTTTTGAATTACTTGTGTTATTTTGAATAATTCACCATGATGTGTTAGTCTTGTTTAGATTGATCACCTAGATTAGGCTTGTCATATCTACATCTGAATTAGGCCTGCAATCCGTAATTGTTGTTGTGTTTAATTCATAAGAGGTAACCGGAAGATGGTAACTACCGGGGATAACACGGCCTAATTAAGTGAACGAACGTGGTTGAGTTCACTAATTAGTCTAGACTATTTTTCTAAATTGTAAAGCGGCTAATTGTATTAAATCTTGAAAACGTTTTTTCGGACTGTACAAGAAGTCAGGTTTAATCGTCGAGCGTCTCGCGGTTAAATTAAAAATAAGGAAAAATTCGGGTAACAGACCGTGTCGTTACCTAGGGCTAGTAATTTCAAGAGATAGCGAAATCTGATACTAAAATTAATTAGACGAGTCAGTCGAGAGTGTAGACGGAACCGTGGTCTAGAAGCTTCCCCATTTATTTGATTATCATCTTTATTTGTTGCATTTGAGTTCATTCCGTCATTCATATTTCTATTAGTTAATTAATTTCCACCAAAACCCCCCTTTTATTAGTATTTTCATGATTTCAATTAAAGAAAACAATTACAATTAAATTCCACACTCCCTGTAGGTTTGACCCTTGCTCACTACTACTACTAGTTGGTAGAAGTCGGTTAAGGAAAATTAAATATTATATTTTGACCGTGTTGCGACGCGCGGTCACAAATAAACAGAAGTATGACAAAGTACTGACATTTGATATTATAAGTATACATTTTTGTTAACAGAAGGTCCACCCATCTAATGATTAGGCCGCATCACCTAAGAATTTGTATACATTAGTAGTTTATAGGAAAAGTTTAATCATTACAAAAAGAAAAAAGCATATATTTTTAAATTAGGCTAATATATGTTATAAAATAATGCTAAAATAAATTTAAATATTTTTTTTCTTAAGTATATGCCAAGAAAAGGTAAAAATAAACCGACCCTGGACTACAGCCCACCTAGTTGTTACACCCCTAAGTGTGGCGTCGGCTGATCGCGCGACCCCTTAGCACATCCAGGTACGTCGGGTAGTCGCGCCAAAATTCGTATTTTTCGTCATTTTCGTGTTCCTAAGCTCGCTAAATTCCCTTGCCAAACCTGACGAATGGACACCGATAAACTTGGGTGATTTCGAGGTGGTGAATCTTGCGAAAGTTCTTCTCGATTGTCAGAGGACAATACCGAGAGATCGATGATGGGAAATCTGAGTACGTGTCGATTATTCGATACTAGCTCGTGATCTCGGCTAACGACAAGAAGTACTATCCAAATCGTTAGAGGCGGATGTGTTTCTGCTCTACTCGTTTAAAGAAATGAAAAATTAATGGCTAGTTTAAGGAAAAGAATACTTGAAATAAAATGTAACTATTTTGATTGTATAAATTTTCAAATGATGAGGATGAGGCCTAACATTAGGCCAACATTTTTTTTAAATATATGCATACTTTTTCATTAAAAAATCATGCTTTAATTACTAATATATATGAAAGTATAACCTTTAATAGTGTAAATATAATTTATTTGTCCAATGCTATGACACGTAGACCGACCTAACTGTTGGACTTACTAAGAGCACCCACAATGTTTTGGGTCTCTTAACAAAAAATTACATGCCACATGGGAAATAGACTTAGTTTATAAAAAAATATTTCCCAATGCAATTAAAAGTGGACATGGTCTAGCTTATGTGGCAATGAAAAAAAGAGACCAAGTCCACACTTAGGTCTATTTTGGACCCAAGTACAAACCCAAACACTCATCATTTGTTTTTAATTTAATTTTTCTTTTAATGAATAAAACATATTAGAGCATTTTATTGGTTGGCATGTATGGTAGACCTAGTATTTTTATTTTTGCATTGCAAAGTTTTTGAATTTTTTTACTTGAGTTTGTTCATGTTATTTAAGACCCAAGTCCAATTATATGTCACATATACAAAAAGAGACCCAAAACATTGTGGATGCTCTAACTGAAGAATTTATGTTTCTATAATATGTTTCTTCAATCAGATGAACTTTGACAAAAATCACTGCTCATTCAATCGTCTCCATTGTGCAACCTGATTAATAATTACATCTATTAATTCTCCGGACATAGTGAAACTAGAATACTCAAGGGTGTGTGTTTATCAATTATCTTAATTTATACTCAATTAAATAATGTTTAAAATTTAACTCAATTTTAACTCTATTTCACTATTTTCAATATTATCAATAGAACTTATATATTATTTCCGAATGTGCTAAGTCTAAGTGGCAGACTCGTACGCTCAAAATCCTATATAGAAAATTTTTATGCTTTGTTGTTTGACTTGAATGAATGTTAATTTATTTTCAATCTAAAAGTAACTAGACTTGTAATATCCATAAATATACTGGATATTTATGGTCCTTTTTAATAGTGTTAATTATGGTTTAATATAATGTGGTTTATAAGGTACAATTTTTTTCCAAAACTTTTTTTTCTCATATTTCATTTAAAATTATAATAAATTTACTAACTTAAATTATAAATATATTTAGAAGTTAATAATATTTTTATTTATTAACAAATTTATATATATTACACGAAAATAATCATGTATTGATGAGTTTCGATTTGTCATCTATATTATACATATAAAATAAATAAATAATTTATTTATCTTCATAATTTAAATTTCCTATTAATATTAATTCAAAAAAAATAAAGTTATCTAAACTAACTTCACTACAAGTAGTTATCTCATAAATTAAAAAATATAATATAAGATGGTAAGTCGTGTAAGTGACAGTGTCATTTTAAATATAAATAATAATATTTTTTTCAAAAATGTATTTAAAAACAAAAATAATTTTTGTTGTTATTATTATTTATTTTTTTAATAAAAAATCTTAACAAGTACTCGTGTAGTACACATATATAGTACTAGTAATTAAGTATTACCAATCAATCATTCTACTACATCATATCAATTTTAATTCACTATTGATTCACTCTTATAATTCTAACTAATCATCACTTCACATCACCTCTCCCATACTATTATATCAAATCAACTTTAATTATTTTATTTTAAATGTTAGTCTAATATAAACTCAAAATTCCACTAACTAAATATACTAATATTTTTAAAAATTAATCATGATTAACTAAATAAACTCATTTTGAGTGAATATATTTGTATCCAAACACGGTAGTTTTCAACTCGGTCGGTCAACCCGTTTTGAACAGATATATTTGTGATTATATTTTCTATTTATAGAGTCTGTGCCTCTCTTTTACTAATTTTTGTAAGTATTTTAAATATACTATAATAATTTAGAATTTTTCGTATTTTATCCAAAATCGATGGAAATAAGAAAATTAAATTGATTATTTTCTAGTGTATTGATGAATTAGATTAATGTTATTTTTATAAAATAATTTATATTATTATTTGATATTTTTTTAAATTGATTTGGTAATAAACATAGTTTTGTTTATAAATATTGATGAAATTATTTTTTATTTAATATATGCAAGATGTCAAATAAAAAATATTTAAAATATAATTATTTTGATATTACAAATAAAAAAGTTAATTAGAATGAAAAAGAATACTAATTCATGATATTTAATATATAATTTAAATAATAAAATGTAAGAGTAGTATATGATAGCTTAAGAAAAAGAAAAATTAAAATAGTTTATGATAATTCCGAAGTCTAATAGTTAAAATCAAACATGTACATTTGTACAAAGCTCAAATTTATGTCAAATAAGCTCACGCCAAAGCATACGAGCCTACCACTTATGATATGGAAATATGGAAGGACGAAGGGCGAAGGACGAAGGGCGATTAGTAAAATAAATTATTCGATTTTGTAATTAACACGGTAACTCACTGTGTGGACCGGGTTTGAAATTAAACCACTGCCTACGGTGATTACCAAATATTTAGAGAAGTCACAAGCGTTAGAAAACAATCATGAAAATTTGACAAAATTGGCGTGTTTGTTAATTTGTACTGATAACAATACAAATGGATTGTGTTTTAGCTTAAAGTGCAGGAAAATAAATGTGATCATAAAGCAGAGTTAATAAAGAAAATGGTAACATATGTACGCTCATAAAGTGTTTAACCGATAATTAAATGTGAATCCTAATAAAAACTCACCACATGAAAAAACCTACATAATGTACTATAAATCCCACATACCATAAATGCCAATTCAAACAAAGTCACATAAAACAAGACAAAAACCCAATACGAAATCAAACGAAAAAAAAAAAAAATGTTGCCTAAATTTGTTCTTCCTTTTATTTTAGCCATCTTAGCCTTGAACTCGTTCCAGTCCATGGCCGAAGTTGGGGTATGGACCGCAATTTCAAGCCCAAATAATGATGATTTTTTGGTTTGGGCTGCGAATTTTGCCGTGAGCGAACAAAACAAGAAAGTCAATACGTCGCTAAAGTTTGAATGTATCCTCAGCGCACAAGTAAAACAAATCGATGAGGGATACCCTCCTGCATTAAATTTCATGACAGATGCAATGTACGAGCTCGTGATCTTAGCGCATAATTGCAGCGGAATTGAAAAGCAATACAAAGCAGATTTGATTGTCGATCCAGGTCCGATTGATCCTAAAGATGGCACCTCTCTCGATTCCTTTATAGAATTAGATGCTGAACTGAGTTAAACAGCACACATTTGTTTAACTCAATACAAACTCAGTACTAGCTAATGTAGACAATATGATTTCAAAGTGAGTTAAATTCCATGAGTGTCACAAATTTGTTTAATTAGTACAAATTGAGTTAAATTTCATTTGTCAGTTAAGGCACACACATTAAATGTACATTTTCCAATAGGACAAAATGAAAGTAGAAAAATCAAAGCAACAAAAGACCAATTATAAATAGTCATGCCCCAATCCATACATTTGTTCGAAAAAAACAAAAAAACATAATAAATAAATAAATAAATAAATAAACAAATAAACAATGGCGTACAAATCTACCACAAATTTGTATTCGATTGTGTTCGTATTGTTCTCGTTGTTGGTGGGCTTTGCTTTAGCCCAAACCAGCCCAAACCCATCAACGGTCCAAAGTTCCAGGGCATAGCCAAGTTCACGCTGTGGATGCATGGCATAGAAGTTAGAAGGTAAAAGAGCTATTGGAGCTTACGAACGTTCTTGACGCGAAAACCCGACCCGTTTCAACCGGGACCGAGTACAAGCTAGTGATCTATTTAGAAATTTAAATCTATATAAGAATTTAACACATAAATTACGAATGATCCAAAATCAATTCAAAATTCAAGAAGCATTAGAAAATTGACATTTAACCTCGATAAACTAACACAAATTTCAAAAAAAATATATTTAATTAAAAGGTTTAAATAATAAATATATTGTAAAAACTTTGGTCCTAATTTATCTATTTTAATTTATTATTATAATTAATAATTGTTATTATTAAAAAAATTAATCCAAAATGAAACCACATCAGCCACGTCCACACAACTGTCCACACAAGCACCGACACAGTCACACACTGCCTTTTGTTCACTCTCACCTGATCCATGTCCGCTCCAAATTCCGCCACCCCAAATTTTCCGGCGAACAATACTAAGAATGCCAGCTGAAGGTCAAGTGCGATCAAAACCCTAGAAACTGAGCACACTGATCAATCCTCGACGCTGATCGATTGTCGAAAGGGAGTAGAAAAAGCAAATTAAATTAATAGAAAAATAAAAGAATTGGAGGTTGTTTATCATCCGGACTCGGCCAACCGGCGAAGCGGGCCCGCCATCGCAGTCGGTGACCCGGAGTCTCTCCCCGAGGGAGGAACACGGCGGCGGTGGTGATAGCACCAAGATGAAGTCACTGTTCAAGTCCAAGCCCAAAACCCCGGTCGATTTGGTGCGGCAGACGCGCGATCTGCTCGTCCTCGTGGATCGCGGCGGCGCGGACGTCAAGGAGATCAAGCGTGACGAGAAGGTGTGTTTCGTTTCAGTGTTTTTATGGCGTATTGTTTTGTTTGAGGAGATTGTGTTTGGGGATCTGTCGTTAGTTTGTATGACATTATGATGGATTTTATATCTCAAATCGATAGGGCTGTTACTTTTGCAGTAAAATTGATTCTTCTGTTTGCTCAATTGAATCCTTTTATTTGAGGTTTATGTTTACCATTTGGGGCTTTGAAGGTGTAAGTTAGAGTTCTTGCCTGTTGCTTTATATTCTATTGTTGCTCTTGTTGTTGGGTTGATTGTAATCTGTAAGCAGGTTGGGTACTGATTTCGATTTAGTTCTCCCCATTTTCGACCACTTAAGTCTTAAGTTATGCTATTTTACTTTCTCTTGTGTGTGTGTGTAGATGATGGAGTTGGGCAAACATATCCAACATTTGAGACAAATTCTTTATGGAGACGGTCAATCCGAACCCCTTTCCAATGCTTGTGCACAGCTAACACAAGAGTTTTTTAGGGAGGATACCCTCCGTTTGCTTATTGTATGTCTTCCCAAGTTGAACTTAGAGGTACTTGTGGAGAATTCCAACACTGCCTGATTTTGCTGTCTGCTTTTTAGTTTTAGGAATTAAATTATTCTACTGGGGTCTGAAATGTGTTGGATTTTAGTGTGCTAGTTCTTTGCCATGATGATCGAATGATAAATGCGACAGGTAACTTATCTAAACATTTTCAGGCCCGCAATAATTCTACCCAGATTGTAGTGAATCTGCAGAGGCAACAAGTTCAATGCAGGCTGATTGCTTGTGATTACTTGGTAAAGAATTTAGACCTCCTGGATGTTCTTGTAGCAGGGTAGGTTTGCAGTGAAAGATTTTGCATAGCACTTTTGATTGTTTTGAATTTTTTATTTGGGTTGAGAACTTCTTGATCTGGATAGCTATATGACACTGAGATGAGATTTTGGTATTTGGAATAATTTCATGCCAAATAATGTTATAGCTCACACAAAAAGAGTTTACAAACCCATCATTTCTTCGTGAAAGTCAATTAGCTTGTGAAACTTTGGGAGAGGAGTGTATTACTGAGAGTAGATTCTCACTCCCTTCTTAAGTGCCCAGCTTGATTATCACTTGAATATATCAAGTAAACTTTGACGAGATGGTTGGACATTTCCTTAACTAGAAAATATAATGTGACTATATTCTGACCTTTTCCTTTGTTCCTTTTTTTTTTTTTTTCNCCCCCAGTTATGAGAACACTGATTTGGCATTACATTATGGTACAATGTTGAGAGAATGCATACGCCATCAGAGTGTTGCAAGGTCAGTCAATTATCAGTTTTTATGTTATTTTTATTATTGTATACTTTTTATTAGGTATTCATCAGTTTATTGTGTACTCTAGTATGGATGTTAAATTAAGAATCTGCTTTGTTCTGTAGGTATCTTTTGCAGCCAGAGCATATGAAGAAATTTTTCGACTACATACAGCTCCCATATTTTGACATTTCTTCTGATGCTGCTGCTACCTTTAAGGTTTTTTATTTCCACATATTGAGAAAAATACTATCCACCTGCTCTATTGCTTTTCAAAGCTATTATTTGATCCTTCTATTGCCATATATGATACGCGCAGGTGATTTGGAAGGGTCCTTAGTAATATTGGGTTGCTGTCTGCAAACTTTTTGGACTACCTGTTAATTTATGTCTATTTCAGTAACTATTATCTGGAAGGTTTTTACATGTCAAAACTTAGGACCAAGAGTTACAATTTACCTTTTAATTGTGATGCTTCAGACATGTTCTCAATTTATTTTGGTAATCTATGTCAAGGGAATTGTTTATTGGAAATTTATAAATAATGACATACTTGAGTGCTTAAGCCTTAACAGAAGCAGCCATGCGTGTTAGATGACTATTTTGTGGTTTTTTTCCTTTCTTTGAAGATGCATTATAGTGTCTATTCTGGCTTGGACTATGCTGATGTAATTTAATTTTGCTTATCTTGGTGCAGGAACTATTGACTAGGCACAAATCAACTGTTGCTGATTTTCTCTCTAACAATTACAACTGGGTCAGTGTTTTCCTCTCAGACTGTGTCTCTTCATAACATTTGATTCTGTTCAAGAAATTGTCACATTAGAGTGCGGATTTAGAAAATTATATTTAGTGGTAATCTTTGCAGAGCTCCCTTTCTTATGATTAAAATTATGTTTGATTCTACTCTGGAGCAGTTTTTGTCATTAATAATTTAATCTTGCGCCGAGTAGCACGTGCTGTTTTAGAATGCCTAGGTAAGCCCCATTTCTCTAATATGCTGGATAGTTTTCTCTCGATAGTTCTTTGCAGAGTATAACTCAAAGCTGCTGGAATCAAACAATTATATCACTAGAAGGCATTCTGTCAAGGTAATGCCTCACTTATTTACTCCATTTGTTTCTTTTAATTTGGGAGTTGGGACAATTAACTTATATTCTTAATTTTTCGTTCCTTCGCATGTTCATTCTTCTTGCGTCTATGATGTACTTGTTTCAGCTGTTGGGTGAAATCTTGCTCGATCGTTCAAATTCAGCTGTGATGACTCGATATGTTAACTCTAGGGACAACCTCAGGATCCTAATGAATCTTCTCAGAGTATGATTTCCTTTTGGCTGTTAATTTTCAACCTCTTTCTACCTATTACCACTGAAATTTTGGAAAATAAACTGAAGCGTGATAAGAAATAATGAAAAATGTAGCTAACTAACATGAAAATGATATCTATCAGATTCTGCTGTGAATGAAATGTCACTTGACAAATGTAAAGACACGATTAAGTGTGTGTTGTGAATCTTGCTTTGTGACAGGAATCGAGCAAGAGCATTCAAGTTGAAGCGTTCCACGTTTTCAAGGTAACGAATGATTGAATTCTAGTTCCAAATGTAAATCTCGTGAAAAAAAAAAAAAAAAAAAAAAAANAAAAAAAAAAAAAAAAAAAAAAGTTGATGAATTTGTTGTGCCCATCTCATGATTTCAAACTAATCGCGAATTTTCTCCAGTTATTTGCAGCCAATCAGAATAAACCCCCAGAGGTCATCAATATCCTTGTAGCCAATAGAAGCAAACTTCTTCGCCTCTTTGCTGATTTAAAGACTGATAGAGGTAGTAAACGATATCATAAATGTACATGCACATACATTCCTATATACATGCATACAAGTCCTCGATTTTTTTGATTTTTTTTTTCATTTTCAACGCCTCACGCATCTAAGTATTTGTTTCGGTTTGGTTGCAGAGGATGAACAGTTCGAGACAGATAAATCACAAGTCATCAAAGAAATTGCTGAGCTTGAGGCCTGAAAAATTGAGTTCCAAATTTATGTAAGCTTCTTTTATAACAGTGCTGTACAATAATTTCTAGTTGCTGCCACCTTCTTCTTTTTCTTGTAGATGATTTTCTTGAGCATTTGGATTTATTTCTGTAAAAGTAAGAACAAATGTAAATTTTCAATTTTTTATCTTTTCTCTTCAAGATATGTTAATGATGCATTTTAAAGGCATATTCTCGAGAATTTTGAAGGAGCATATTATTGGCATATTCTCGAGGATGATGCCATGATCTGTACAAAAATGTTATTGTCATGAAAAATGAAAATGCTGATGGGCACCTAAGATGGCACGTTTTTCGTTTAGTTCTTTTAAATGGAAATAATTTTATTTCCCTACTGAGTATTTTATGTTATGTAGTTTTGGTATATCAACTATATAGGTAAATACTATATTTATTGCACGCTTTACAAATGTTGGTATTACAATACAGTAGTCTAATATTGATGTGAGTAACACTATGAACCATATTTTCAATTCATTTGGCCCTACAAACGATGGATAAATTTAGAATATTATACATTTAATCAATTTTTATGTTTTCAGTTTGATTCAGTGAAATAAAATTGAATTTGATTTTTCTTGTAGTTGCTTTTAAATTTCTAAAACAAAATCATTATCAGATTCTAATAGATTGTCTTCTCAGTTTCTTGTAGTTGCTTTTAGATTAATCATTATTCAGGTTCTAGTTGATTGTCTTCTCAGCTAAATGGAAAGAAAAGAAAAAAAAAATCGTTATGGGATTACTTTTTTTTTTTGTTAAGTTAATATTTATCTCAAAAAAAATAAAAATATTTAGCAAAATACTATTCATTTCTTTGCAAATTTTATTAAGACAATAAAAGAATAAAAAATAGCACCAATAATCACTATTCATCTACTTACATATCAATTTTATCATTTAATATATCATTATTTTTATATTCCATCAACATTTATCATTACATTCCATCTCATATTCACTTATTGTCTAACTTTTAATCTCACTTTTGAAAAATAATCTTTTTTCACCTTTTCAATTTTTTATCTCACGAACAAGATTTTTTTGTTTAAAAAAATATATATATCCAATCGATGGAACACCACTAAATATTCCTAGTCGTAAATATATAAACGCTACAAAATTAATATTTTAAAATAAGGGCAAAAAAAAAGTATAATAAAAAGTATTATGCAACAAATTACATCTGATTTCATAAATTATTGGTGCATCACTACATATTTTCCTATAAACAAATGTGCTACATTTTCTCCTTTTTATAGTTTTATTCATTTTCAATTCTCAAGGTGTTTGCGTGCTGTAAACTTCCGCTCTGCAATTAATTCACAGCCATCTTCTTCTTTTCTGAATCCGATCATCACCCACTGAAAAAAAATGGTGGAAAAAGGCAAGAGAACAAAAAAAAAAAAAAATCACATTTCAAATTACGTGCATTCAATTTGTGCGTGATTGTTGATTGGATTTTAAAATATTGGATTTTACAGGTTCCTTGGAGGATTTCTTGGCCAAGGCTGTCGAAGCTGCCAAGTCTGCTGGGCAGGTACCATTTGATCTTAAGCTTCAGATTTATTTTTCCTTCCGCTTTCATCCTTTGTAGCATTTTCTGGGTTTTGCTTTAATTTTCCTTTATTTTATTTTCTTTTAATGGGTTTTGCAGATTATTCGTTCTGGATTTCACGAGACAAAGAGGGTGGAGCACAAAGGCCTGGTAACATGTTAGCTTATATTAATTTTATGTAATTTTGTGTGGGAAATTGAAAATAAATTGTGTTTAAATTTGCATCTTTTGTCTTCTGTGATAGTCTTTTTTCGCCCCGAATATTGATATGCAATCAGCATATTGTGTGAAGTGTTCCATTATCTGCAGGGACAAGTTTTCCCATTTATCTGGAATAGAGTTCATATGAATTGGAGTCGGCCAAGTTTATGTTTTTTCTTGCACACTTGAACATAATCAAATTGAAAAAATAAAAAAAAAAAATAGAATAAGCTATTTATCAATTAAGAAATTTGTATATATTCTCCTTGGAAGCTGAGAATCACTTTTCTTGTTATCCTTTTTTGCTTTACTTGTTGTGTAGGTGGATTTGGTGACCGAGACTGATAAAAAATGTGAAGAACTCATATTTGATTTTCTCAAAAAACAGTACCCTGACCACAAGGTCAGTTATCCTACGTCGAGTGAAGATTTTTCGAGTCAAAATCTACCTCCCGTTTAATTCCTACATATAAGTATTGATATCATGATGCGTAATGCATATAGTTCATTGGTGAAGAAACCACTGCTGCTTGTGGGCCCACTGAATTGACCGATGATCCGACTTGGATCGTTGATCCTGTCGATGGGACGACTAATTTCGTTCATGGGTTAGTATATGTTATATGCTTGTGAAGAAGTATAATTTTGTATTATCCTTATTTGCGGTTAATTTTTTTTTTTTTTTACGAAATAAATTGTGGGATTTCAGGTATCCCTTTGTATGTGTATCCATTGGGCTCACGATCGAACGAGTCCCGATTGTTGGTGTTGTCTACAATCCANGAATGGAAAAAAAAAAAGGATTATTGGTAATGAGCATAGCAAGTAATGATAAGCTGCTTCTTGATTATGATAAAAGTGTTAAACATGTGGATTTCCTTGTTTATTTTATTGTAACTTTTCGGTGAAAAAAATTTATTCATCGATTAGATGATGAGCATTTGGTTTTGATATGTAGCTTTATACTGCAATTCGTGGAAAGGGAGCTTTTCTCAACGGAAAACCCATCAAAAGTAGGTTGCTTTTTTTTTTTGTTTTCATTTAGATATTTAGATACCGTGTCATATATGATTTGTTTTGATTCGTTTTTCATGTATTTTGTGATATGCAGCATCTTCCCAAACCGAGCTTGTGAAGTGTCTTCTTGCTGCAGAGGTACCCTGCTTTTTAACATATTGCTTACAAAACGATGTTATAATAAAAATCACTAGTTACCCAATTACGCTTGAGATTTAGTCGAGTTAAAAAAAAATACCACAGCGAGTTTCATACTACAGATGTCTTATTGTTTGTAATAACCGATGTGTTTATCGTTTTCGATTAAATATTTTTGAATAATGGTGACGATTTTGATATCCAATTCAACTATTTGACATGAGAAACTTCTGGAACTTGAGACAATACAAGCATGATTGATTCCATAAAAATCAGAAAATTTCCTTTTCCTATTCCTCTTTTACCTCTTATGAAGAGAGCTAACCTAATTTTTTATTTACCTGAAATAATAACAGGTGGGCGCGGACCGTGACAAGCTTACAGTGGATAATGCTACTGATAGGATTAACCGCATGCTCTTCAAGGTAACTTCTTGATTTTAGAGGTGCCTTAAAATGATTTTTAACAAAAGTTCGGTAAAAAAAGAAAAGATGAGAGCATGAATTTGTGTTCTCGATTCATCAGGTGAGGTCTCTTCGCATTGCTGGCTCTTGTGCTTTAGATCTTTGTGGGATTGCGTGCGGAAGGATTGATCTGTTTTACGAAACTGGAATTGGAGGCCCTTGGTAAGATTTTTTTTTTTTTGTTTTTTTGTTGAATACATTTCCTTTTCAGCATTACAAACACATTCTCTTTTGATATTCGTTTCGATTTCTTTGATAAATGAGCACAAATGTCAAAGGGGATTAATTAATGATTGTATACGTAGGTGGTGTGTTCGTTTGGGATTTGAGTGACATTTTGAAACTTTTTAATAAGAATTTTTAGATTTAGGAGGAATACTATGAAATTTTATGTCTGGAGAAATTTCGTATTGTTTTTTTTTTCATTTTGAAATCCCAACAAATCTTAAAAAATCTTGAAAAAATCCTAATCTCATATAAGTTAAATACATTGGAATTTTGTAAGACTTTTTAAAATCTCTTAAAAGTCTTAAAAAATCTAAATTAAACATACCAAGTTTCTAAAGTTATAAAAAGTCTTCAGAAATCCTGAACGGATACGCCCCATGTAATCTTCGTCAAACACTTGAGAATTTTGTTTGTAATTAACTAAACCTTGGAGTTTGTTTTTCAGTTGATTTGCACTATGTTCACTAAATGACATTCTCTTCTATTCAGGGATGTTGCTGCAGGTGTAGTTATCGTGCATGAAGCCGGAGGACTTGTATTTGATCCGTAAGTAGTAATAATAATAAAAAAAATCCCGAATTTTACTCGGGTTTTGCATGTCCTATATCACGATATATATATTTATTTGTTTAATGAATTATTAATATTATTTTGGTTGTTCACAAAAGCTCGGGTAAGGATTTCGACATCACGTCCCGTAGAGTGGCGGCTTCAAATCCGCTCGTGAAGGATGCATTCGTCGAGGCTCTCCAATGTCCGAAATGAAGGCAAACTATTTGTATTTTTTTTTTCACTACTTTAAAAGGCTTAAAATGAAATGAAAGCAAACTATCTGTTTTTCACTACTTTTCAAAGGCTTAAAATTGCATGTAAAATTCAGATTTGGGTTTTTGTGTTATTAGGACATAAGATCCTAGAATAAAAGATAACTTTAGGCTTTATTTGTGATGTTTTGAATTGTTGTTTTTTGTGTATGGGCTTTACTAGTAGTGTATGCAGGCGGGATCTTTTGTACGGTCCAGAAAATATTTGAACCCTATTCGTTTTCCGGCCCATTTAGAGTAGCCTAAATGGTTTGAAAGAGTGGACTGGAATAACTTCTGGAGAACTAAAAGTAGGCCCATTTTAAGTGTATTTTTCAGTCAATAAAATACATGAGGTGGACTAACTGTGGTGTCTGACTGTCTGTGTTATTTATTTTTTCAATAAAATACATTTTGTTTATATTATTTTTTAAACGATGATATTTCAATTTAAAAGAATATATATTTATCAAAAAATATGATTGTATCATCCTTAAGTATGTTTAACAGATTGATTCCTCATAATTAAGTACTTCTCATATGATTTTAATCACCCAATTAAGTAATTCTCATATAATATTTACAAGGGATGCTATGGTAACCTATGTATTTTTTTAATAAGTAAAATACCTAAATCTTGATATATATTTAAAATATTTGGTTGATTTGTTGTATATTTATTTATTGGTAATGCACCTATATTTGTCGTATATATAATGTATTCCATAACTGTTATTTAATGTATTTGGTAGCATTAATTGATGAATATATGTAAGTTATATATAATAATGGATATATATATATATATATATATATATATATATATATATATAAACTGTAGATATTAAGCCAACATACTATTTTCACAAAAATGCATACTTTCATTAAAAATCATACATTATAAAACATCATAAATAAAAATATAAAAAATTATAACATTTAATAGCATAAGTAGGAATTTTTTTTCATAAATTACTAGTACGTAACCCGTGCGATGCACGGAATGTAAAATTTGAAAGAATAATATAACCTCACGTGCATTAAGATCGAAATTGAAATCATTAAAATACATAAGAACATTGTTGAATCATAACAAGTTCGGTAACAATCATATATTATTAAAAACCTCTTGTACACAACATTATGAGTTTGATTATTTGGTAACTCCTCATTATCACAAACTAATATTTTCAGAAGAGACAAATCCTAAAAATCAAACTAATATTTTTGGTGAACAAACTAATATTTTAGGATTGGTGAACAAACTAATATTTTAGGATTTCTAGGATTTGTCTCTTTTTGGTGAACAAACTAATATTTTAGGATTGGTTATATGAATAAGGCTACCTGTTTTTGGTGTTCATTTTATTTATTTTCATTCAAACAATCCGATGACTTGTATAATGAAATCCGAATCTTAAGCCGAAATATTTAAAAAAAGAGTTTTTAAAAATTGAAAAGTCAAGGCAATCAGTTCAGATTAGTTAATGGTCAAAGAATATTCATTCCTTGAAATAAAGACGTGTGCTATCATTAACCAAATATCCGGTTATTGATATAGAGTGGTTACCAAAAAATAGAATGCGATAAGACGCTTCATAGAAATATCAATGGGATAAGGTCATAACAGATCGCTATACATTTTAAGGATAAAAGCTCAGATGGAATGATTTATGATAATTATGTCGTAATTAATGAATTAATTAGATGTGTGAAAAGGACATAATTAATGACAAGTGTGAAAAGGACATAATTAATGAGAAGTGTGAAGAAGACATAATTAATGAGAAGTGTGAAAGGGACATAATAAATGAGAAGTGTGAAAAGGACAAAAACTTACTGGTTTTAGAAAATATTTAATGCAAATCCGACATTGACCATAATTTGACCTACTATTTTGGATAAATGTTAATTCTTATTATATAAGTATAGATGTGAGGTTAACCCGCCTAACAGTTAGGTGGCCTCACACAATAACTTATGATACAGTGATACCTTACAATAACCCTATTATATTTACATAATTTTATCATCCAATCAGGTCCACCTTATTATGTGAATCAGGTTGTCACAATCAGACATATTCTTTCAAAATTTTTCAAGTCAAATTATCCTTTATGAGAAGGCATATTATGCCTCCAAATAAATGTCCATAAATGCACCTAAATTAGCCACTAGTTTTAGAGGTTGCTATTTGTTAAAATGGGTCATTATATTCTGTTAGAATCTTATGAAAGCAAAACAAACCAATTAAATAAAATGAAATGTTTATCATCCATCTATTGACACAAACAGGATAGCCTGACATTAGCTAGAGATTGGAGCAATAATATTATCATGCTATAATTTTGGAGTTTGTCACCAAGGTACAGCTGTAACATTGTGCACATACTATGTACCATGATTTGTAGGGTAGACATAGATTTCATAATATCTAAAAGCATAAACCAAAATTCAAATTTTACGTACTAGGATGAAAGATAGTAGGGCAAGTCAAAATAAATTTTTTCCATATATTGCTTGTAGTTTTAATCAAATAATTGTTATTAGAGCTATTGTTCGAACCAAGCTACTCGCGAAGAAAACTAGATATTGACTTGTGAAAGTTTGAGTCCAATTCACTCGCTACTTTAATGAGTAGAGCTCGAGCAACTAAATAAGTCGAGCCAAGCAACTTCGCGAACAACTCGTACATGATTTTGAGTTTGTTAAACGAGTTGAACTGGGTTTTAGCTTGAACGAGCCAAGCTCAAGATGACCCAAATTAACACCTTCATTAAACGAACACTAGTTTGAACACGAAGTACCCTTACAAAAAATTATCATATTTTAACCATAAAATATTCCGATGAAAATTCCAATAGATACTTCAATGGTATAACATTCATTGAAAATTGGATATTCCAATAATGACCAACACTAAAATATTTTATTTGAATTACTTGTTTCTTGAAATTTTAGTCGGGAATTGATTATTCGAACAACTATTTTTTCAACGGGTTAATTATTGTAGAAAATTTTCATTGGAATTTTTTTTTTCAAGCCACATTTCAACTATTGGATACTGTCGTCTAAATGATAGAAATCCGACGAAATATATTCATTAAAATTTCTGTTGGAACTCTTAGAAAAATTTAAATGGAAGGAATATATATAACAGTAATATTATTTCAAAATTTCTGCGCAGTGATTCCATTGATTATATTTCCATTGAATTTCATTGTTTCTTGTTAGCGTACTCGGTTGGACTGGACTTGAATAATAGAAATATTATTGTACATGTATATAAGATTATTCTAGTTATGACAATATAGATATAAAGAAATTATATTATTTATAAATTATAATACTATCATTGATTAGTCGAAAAAAGTGTGTATTTCATATTTTTATTAGTGTATTTTTATATGCTTAGTTTTATTGCACTTATATAATTTTTGGCTTATTTATTTATTAGATGGATTTAAGTGTTATGATATATTTATGATTTATTTTCAGGATATTAGAGTATTTTAATAGGCGGCGTAGCACCGAACGAGTATTGAATAGACCAGTGCGGGGTACCAATAGCAGCCAGATTTTCAGCCCAACTTGGGCCCGATTGGTAAATAATTAAATTAAAAGTCACTTAGTTGAGGGGACTTACAAGAGCAAATGTAATGGATGCTGAAGGAATAGATGGGTCAAATATTTTATTTAATAAACTTGGGCCCACTAGCTTATTTTGAGAGAGCCATGAGACTTTGAGCGAGTACATACTCACGCAGGCCCACGTGGGACTTATTTCAATTGAGGCAGCCACAAGGGAATTTATTTTTACGGGAGCACACGCATAACAAAGAGAGAATTCACGCAGCCAGAGAAGGAGCCGCCAGAAAAAAGTCACGCAGCTAGGGAAATTCACGGACAGAGAAGAAAGACGGGAACCCGATCAATCGCAGAGGGAGACCGCAAACGCACACGAGAAGGATAACTTTATTCTTCTCTTTTGCTTTTTATTTATTATGTTAGCTTAGATTTTATTTCTAGTTCCGGGGAAGTCGAACCCTACGACTTGATGATGTTTGATTGATTTTCTTGGTTGATTATTGAGTTATCTTTTTGGAATTGCTTGTGTTATTTTGAATAATTCACCATGATGTGTTAGTCTTGTCTAGATTGATCACCTAGATTAGGCTTTTCATATCTACATCTGAATTAGACTTGCAATCCGTAATTGTTGTTGTGTTTAATTCATAAGAGGTAACCGGAAGATGGTAACTACCGGGGATAACACGGCCTAATTAAGTGAACGAACGCGGTTGAGTTCACTACTTAGTCTAGCCTATTTTTCTAATTCGTAAAGCGGCTAATTGTATTAAATCTTGAAAACGTTTTTCTGGACTGTACAAGAAGTCAGGTTTAATCGTAGAGCGTCTCGCGGTTAAATTAAAAATAAGGAAAAATTCGGGTAACAGACCGTGTCGTTGCCTAGGGCTAGTAATTTCATAAGATAGCAAGATTTGATACCAGAATTGATTATACGAGTCAGTCGAGGGTGTAGACGGAACCGTGAACTAGAAAATTCTCTTTAGATATTATCTACTTATTTAGGATCTTAGTGATTAAGTTAAAAATTCCCCCTTCTTTTATTGCTTTTACAATTTAATTAATACGAGAAAATTCACGATTTGATTCACATTCCTCGTGGGATCGACTCTTACTTGCCTCTACTATTAGTTAGTAGAGGTTAGCTGAGGAAAATATAAATTATAATTTTGCCGCGTTGCGACGCGTGGTCAATCATTATCGTGTGATTGCCTGCTGAAGTACGTTAGGCTTCTCTTGATTATTTAATGACACTGTTACCTATGCTAATTATGATTTGGTAACAACCAAAATCTTTTCCTTATATCTCCGCCATTGAAAAAAAAAAATGTATTATATTAATTAGGAAACAGCTCAGCATCTCAATAGAAAGTACATTCAAAAGTTAATTTATTTATATATATAGGCATTACGTAATCTGATTATAATATAATATTCAAGTACTGGTACCCTACGTTCGCAGCGTTTATTAATAGCAATATCCTCTCTAAAATATTAAATTAATGGAGTTTCTCGCAGCTATTGTAGCAAAGTTCAACGGATGTCGAATTCAATAAATAAGCTCATAAATAATCAAATATATTATACTGGTGCAATGCACCTTTATTGATCCAAATTATATCATATTAAAATGCTTGCGAGATTTTTTTTTCTGCACAATTGTGACAACAAAATTTATATAAAAAAATTTATGCACAATTTAAATTTATTGCACCAAACGTGGGTATAATTTAAAATAATCTTCCCTAATCTTTTGTAGACTTCGTTTGAGGAGTTTAGCGCTAAGGCGAATTTGATTGAATAAAAGCAGGATATAGAATGCTTCGATATTCCTCCAATGTGGATTTAAACATAAATATCGCGATTTTGAGGGGTTTATTTTAATTTTTATTTTGGTTATTTTTTAATATTATTATTTTATTTATTTATTAATTTTTTGGATCAAACGTTTTTTTTTTGTACATGAACTTCAAATCCAAAGTGATATTGATTGTTTCATTGAACTCTATACTGAATGTAACTTTTTGGATTTGACNGGACAATTTGATGCAAAATTTTCTTCCTAAACTTCTTCTCTGCCGAATTTGTATGTTTCAATGGTTAGGAATGAGCTATGAAAGCTAGAATCTTAAACAAAATAATTGTAGAAGGATATTATATGATTGGTCATTCAAAATTTGATCTTAGATCCATCATAAAATTTGGCAAAAATAAAAATAAAAAATTATTCTATCAATTAATTAAAAGAAAATATTTTTAAAAACGACATGGCGCTCGTTAGGCATCAGGTATAACGTCTAGGGTGCCTAAGCGGAGAGTAGACGGGCTAAGGCAAAGTAAAATTGTTAATATATTTATATATATTTATCATCAAATAAAATTCAGAAGATACATTATAAAAAATACACTAATTAATACGGTCAAATATTGTTTAAAATACAATATATTCATATTAACAAGATTGTTATTTTTCAATTTTGTTATTTTATATATTCCAAACTTGTTTGATTATTTCAAATCCAAAATAAAACTAATCAATCAGAAACTTATGAGGCTTTTCAATTTTAGCCAGAGGCTACTATATGAAGGTGTGTGGATATGGCTTAGTGACGTTTAGGTGTATAAATAATATCAAGTAGATAATAGTGATCCCATATATTGTTATATTTTAAATCTAATCTCATTTTTATTCAGTAAAGAACTGTTTATAATAGATAGATACATCAATTGTAAATTATGTCAGGTGAGCAGTTTTAGCTAAAATTTGACCTTAGTCACTTGGATTAGGTCTTTAAATAAATGTAAAACAAAATGGAAACATTTAGTAATCTTTATTTGAATAGATTTCTACATAGAGATTAGAGAATATTTTTGCTTGTGGAGGTATTTAATGAGGTCATGTCAACAACATTAGTTGGCCAAACAATGTGAGTGGTGAAGCTATTATGAGCTTAGCAGAAAAGANGAAAACATAGTGAACATAGTTTCATGTGTGAAAAAAATTCAGATAGAAAATGTACATATTATAACTTACGAGTTTATCAATTGAGTTACTGAATGTTGAATCGGTTGAAATCGAATCAAATTAATCAAAAATTTGGGTTGGCCAAAATAAAAGCCAAAACTTAACCAAATTTTGTGGTTTGGTTCTGTTTCAAACCAAAAATTCTTGGTTGGTTTGTTTAAGTTCAATTTGGTTATTGATTGGCAAAGTCATAGAAAATGAAGAAAGAAAAAAGAAAAAAGAAATAACTGAAAATGAATCTAATGTAGATAAGGAATATTATTTGGCCTCTAGCAAAGTTATGGATAATGTCGTTTTTTCACTTGGTTAACCTAGCACATTTATCCAAACCAAGAACAAAAAAATTACAAAAATAAAAATAACAAAACGAACTAAAATCTTGTTTCAGTTTGGGTTCAAACCAACATTTTATTTATTTATTTATTTTTTTTGGTCTGTTTGGTTTGATTAACCATATTTAATACACTTAAATTGACTTACCAAAATAAATATTTGCAACTATATGTAAATCATTCCGATAGTATATCATGACTCGATAACTTATGCAGCAATGTTAAACTAATGGGTATATTTGATCAACAGTTTGATTTATGAGAACAAAAAAAAAAAATGATACGATAAATATATTGATTTATGATCGATTTTATGTTGGAAAACTTAAGAAAAAAAAAAAGTTTTTTCAATGTGTATGTAACTTTATATGCTTTTTATATATAAATTAACAATATATATGCAATAGAACTTTGTACCATATCCCATTCATTTTCAGATTTTGGTAAAAAAAAAAAAAATATTTACATCATAACATTTTCTAATTTTATTCATATACTCTCTCATCAATATTCTCTAACCGACAATATAATAATTTCCAAAATCAAAGTACATCCGAAATTTCTCAACCTTTAAAATTCCAATTTAATATTTGCAAAATAAAATCCTCACCCTGCACCACGGACTGGGGTCACCCAAGTCCAGCGACCCACGGCCACGTTTTGGGTTGCTGGCTCGTGTCTAGTAGTGGGCCCTACACACTTTTCACACGATCAACTCAGATTTATGGGTACTCGAGACCCCGTGTGAAATCAGGCCCAATCCAGCTGTCCCCTCTCGAGCAAGGCCCCAAAAGCCCACGGGCCCACTCCCAACAGTCCAAATCCACACACTGACCCATAACCAGTTTCCTTTTTTAAAAAACAATATTAAAATTATATTTTCTTTTAATTCAGAAAATCATATATATCCACTGAGCTACTGAGCCACATAACCTCCATTGTCAGCCATGGCCGTCCCCTGAAACAAAGCTTCCATATAAAATCGCCAAAATCTCACCAAAATTTCGAGATTTTATCCAATTTCGTTCAAAAATTCGGTCAGTTTCTCATCATGATCTCGTTGGAGGATTCCAAATCCTGCTCCGGCGGCACGCACCGGTGCCCCCTCACGCGGCCGTACTACTACTACACCCCGCCGCCGTCCTCCGCCGCGGCGACCCGGTCCTTCGGCCGTTCCATGCGCAGAATACGGTCCAACATGTACAGATCCGGCCCGGCCCCCGAGAGCTCCCCCAACGTCTCCGAAGACCTCACCGACTCTGTCATCGACCTCGAGCTCGGCGAGCTCGCCGTTAAACCGTCTGGAGGTTCGAAAAACTCGCCGCTCTCCGACATCAGCGATATTTTGGATATCTCGCGCTCGTTCAGCGATTTATCGGCGTGCTCCAGCGACATCTCCGGCGAGCTCCGGCATCTTGCTGCTCTACCCGACACTGACACGAACCAGCGGCGGAGCTTGGGGACGGAATCGGAAACCGAACCGGAGCCGTGTTCCGGGTTTTTAGAGAGGGAGACGTTTTCGACGGAGATAATTGAGAGCATCTCTCCGGAGGACCTCCAGCCGACGGTGAAACTCTGCGTCGACGCCCTCCGGTCAACATCTACCGCTCTGAAAAGATCGGCGGCGGCTAAATTGCGCCTCCTGGCGAAAAATCGGGCGGACAATCGGGTCCTAATTGGGGAATCCGGATCCATACCCGCTTTGATTCCTCTACTACGATGCCCCGACCCGGATACCCAGGAGCACGCCGTCACGGCCCTGCTCAACCTCTCCCTCCACGACGGCAACAAAACCCTAATCGCCGCCGGCGGCGGCGCAAAAGCCCTAATCTACGCCCTACGGACGGGCACCGAAGCATCGAAGCAGAACGCCGCCTGCGCCCTCCTCAGTCTGGCCGCGACGGACGAGGCCAGGCTCTCGATTGGCGCGTGCGGCGCGATTCCGCCGCTGGTGGCACTGCTTGCCGGCGGGTCCAGCCGGGGGAAGAAAGACGCGCTCGCCGCGCTGTACAAGTTGTGCACGGCGGCGCCGAACAAGGAGCGGGCGGTGGCGGCCGGGGCCGTGGGGCCGCTGGTGGCGCTGGTGGCGGCGGACGGGAGGAAGGAAGGACTGGCGGAGAAGGCGGCGGTGGTGCTGGGCAGTCTGGCCGGGGTTGAGGCGGGGCGGGAGGCGGTGGTGAGGGAGAACGGGATCGCCGCCCTGGTGGAGGCGTTGGAGGACGGCGAGGATAGGGTGAAGGAATTCGCAGTATCGACCCTGTTGCAGGTGTGCGGTGAGAGTGTGTTGAACAGGGGATTGGTGGTGGCGGAAGGCGGCGTTCCGCCGCTGGTGGCGTTGTCGCTGACCGGGACGGCCAGGGCTAAGCACAAGGTCAGTAATTTGAATATTAATTACGGGATTAGTTTAATTTGTTTTTTTTTTTTTTTTAAANTAGTATTTGTATTTGTGTGTCACTCCTAAATCTGTGTCTTTGTACGCAATTAGTTCGGATACCTTTAATTAAATCCAATAACTAAGTTGTGATTTTCAATATTTTTCCCTTTAGTAAAATAGTGGGACTGATTTACTTTAAGCAAAAATAATGCTTAGGCGAAGCCATTATATTTCAATAAATACATGTTATTGCATATCTTGTAAAACAACAAAAGTAAAATTATGATATTTTACAGCATATAACAGTTTAAACGAAATGAGTCGTTTATAAGTTTGATTCAAACGAGCAGAGCTCGAACATGTTTTATCGGCTCATTTTGTTAACTAATTGAGCTCGACCCATCTATAGTACATCACACAAGAATTTGTATGATTAAAATGTTTAACAATTATTCCACTCATACATCTTTGTATGTTAAGTGAACTCAATAATCTCTAGTTTAAAAATTCAAACAATTTCCCTATCCTTTTCATCAAGTCAATTTATATGTATTTTTATTTTGTTATCGCGTCACTTTTACAATTAAAAATTCCACAGTGTTGCTCTCATCGAGTGTGAAGTGTCATTGTCCATCATATAATATTTATTAAATAATTATTTTGTGTAGTTTATATATAAATAATTCAATTATATATAAGAAAAATAGTTGAAATATTCCTCACGCCATGTACTTTTCAAATGAATGATGTATTTATTTAAATATTTTGTTCACTTTTGGCAGGCTGAAACCCTACTAAGGTATTTGAGGGAAGCAAGGCAGGAAACTTCTTCATCAGCTTGTTCATCTTCTACAAGTCCATGAAAGGGTATTTTGGGTAATTCAGGTGGTTGATTTTATCCTCTGCTTGTGTCATGGCCTGCGGTTTTTGGCTGTATATAGCAAGTGTGCTTTTAATGGTCTTGTACAGAGGTTGTTGAATAAATTTTGAAAATTCTACTTGAAGAACAAGTGGACAAAATATATATATGTTTGTTTCTTTATTTATTTATTAAAGTTAGTGAAAAATAAGGAGGTGACTTTTATGGTGTGATTTTGGTTGACCTAATTCATTTACTATTTTTTTTTTATTTTTTTTTTATGTTGGCAAATCTAATTGCTTGTGTAGTTATCATCTTGGTTTTTCTTGGAGAACCACTAGTTTTGAAAAATCAAAATAATTTTATAGTTCATTTTATAATTTTACATGCTGCATCCATTGTGCTAAAACTTAGACATCGCAATTATTAATCAATAGCTATATCTTGGGGTGTGAATTTGAAATTTTGATCAAAGAACAATTTTCATTTATTAACTTCTAGAAATAAGGTAGGTTTACTTGGAATTAGGTGATATTATGATTTATAGTTGATAAGTTAATTAATTGTAGTTGATAATTTTTTGGTTTGGTTAATAATTGATGGCAAAACCAAGTTGGTAGCTGATAAATATGTTAATAAATAATACTACTTCCTATTCATTTTAAATGTCATTTTGGCTTTATCAACTGTTAACCAAAATAAATATCGTTTTGGATCTTTTGTACATATTTTTCCATTATTACCTTCATTTAGTTAATAAATACACTACGTTTTTTCATATTCTCTTCATCTTTTTTTTTAAAACATCAATCTCTATCTTCATTAATAGTGTGTAACTTCCCAAAACGACACTTATTATGAATAGGAGGGAGTAGTAAGTTTTTGAACAGATGATCATTTACTTAAATCTAGCTGATTGATGATTAAAAGTTGTCTATAAACTATAAATTAGTTGATATTATTTCTTGATAGCTAGTTGATATAATATTTTTTTTGGATAAAATTAACCGTTGAATTAAACAAAACTTCTTAATAAATTGAATTTATTTGAATAAAAATATGTTAAAGGTAGTTACAAATTAATTTATAATAATTATCAGACCACTTTATAAGCTCCTGAGCTGGCAAGTGGCCCAGCTCGAAGCATTCGTCAACAATAATGACTTTCACCTGAACGGGTCAACCTTTAAAGTTTTTGTAACTTTGACCTGGGCTGCTTTTTTTATTAACCAGCACAACGTTAAAAAAATTGGGCTATTTAAGCATCACATGAGAAAAATAAACAGTATCATATTCAAATGATTGCACAATTTTTTATTTTTTTATTTCAAACTAAAACATAGGAAACTTCGGATTAAGTTCATATTATAAATTAACCATCACGTGGAGTATGATAAAAAACACAAGCACGGGTGATTTGAAATAATCTTGAGCCGGGGGATTTTTTTTTCTTTTTTTGGAATAAATAAAAAAAATAATGTGGAAAAGGGATAATTGCACCCGTGTCTCACATAATTGAAGCACTAACAAAGATTTTCATTCTCTAATGTAAAGATATAAAAATGGTGTGAAAAAAATACCATACAATGCAATTAAAAATAGAAATAAAGATCTTGGTAAGGGCAAAATGAAGCATGGAACAAAATATTGCAATTGTATATGAACTTATGTAAGATCATACTAATTGAGTAATGTGATTCAAATTATATAAAATCAAGGGTTAATGTAAATGCCGAATGACAATGTTTTTGAACTTTGACATTTGAACTATCCTAAACATTAAACAACGGCAAACCAGAAATTTTACCCTTTTTCTTTATTTAAAAAAAAAATGATAATATATTTTCTCAACTTAAATGATTTTGCAGCTCAAAAAGTCCAAAAAATTAATTAGTCCCCACAAAAACCTTTGCTGGACCAGTACTATGTATCTAATTTTCACCATGTAAAGCAATCTTATCATGAGTTTTTTGCCTTTATATAGTTTTTTATTGCTCTAGCTGGCTCAGCAAGTTTCCTGTCTAGCATTCACAAAAGCAAAATGAATATAATAATAATAATAATAATAATAATAATAATAATAATAATAATAATAATAATAATAATAATAATAATAACAACACAATTATTTATTTCCACATCTTTAAAATCCCAAATCACAACCATTGTATTTTTTTTTCTTTTCTTTTCCCCACCAAAAAAGTTCAACAAAATTCTCATCATTTATTAGAATCACCACAATATTCTTTCTCCTCCTTTGAATCCCCACCACCACAAATCCCCGGCCTAAACCCTTTCTCAAGCATCCTCTCCACCTCCTCAAACTGCAAACCCTTCGTCTCCGGCACGAGGAAATAGATCCCGAGCAGCCCGCCAGCCGAGAACCCGGCGAACAATAGGAAAGTTCCGGAAGAACCCACGGCCTCCGTGAGCGTCAAGAACGTCTCGCTCACTATGAGATTCGAGATCCAGTTGGCAACGGCCGCAATCCCTCCACCGATCCCTCGGTACCTCAACGGGTAGATCTCAGAGTTCACGATCCATGGCGCGGTTCCCATTCCAGGAGAGTACGACACAATGTACATCCCGAGAAGCAAAACCGCGAAAATTCCGAAACGGGTTGGGCAGCCCTTTGTGTACCATGTTCGGTGCTCGGCTTTGCATAGGCCTTTCGTGTGGTCGGTTGCGGCAAAGCATGCTCCGGGACGGTACTAATGGCGTGCGAAAAAAGGAAAAAAAACGTGATGAGAAGATTTATTTGGAAATATCGAAATTTTGCAGTGGGGCGTATTCATTCTGGATTCTTAAATAATTTTTATATCTTAATTAATAATATTGGTGTCTTCGTTTGAAATTTTAAAAAGTCTTACCAAATTACGAAGTTTTGAGATATTCAGTCAAAAAATTTGTGGAGCCATCCATAACTTTATATACTGACACATGTCCAATATGTATTTATTGCAGGACACGTGTCAATACACTATTTGTGAATAATTATGGATGACTCCATAAACAAAATCGGGTATTCAGTTTATTTAGTACTTGGATTTAATTGGACTTTTTACGACTTTCTTGAATGAGATCTTACCCCAAATTCCATCTTTAGGCATGAGATTTATAAGAATTCCAGTTAAATCAAATAATCTAAAAAGTCAGNNNNAAAAATTTAAAAAATCTTAAAATGTCACTTTAAATTCCATGGATGAGATTTATAAGAATTCCAGTAAATCAAGTAATCTTAATAAGTCGAAGAAAAAAAATCTGATTTTAAAAAGTCTTAAAATATCACTTTTAAATTCCCAATGAATACACACTCCTTTTGAATAGAAGAGATGTTTTCAAATAGGTTCGGTGGATTATGATTAATCAATATTCGATTGATTGGACTTTGAGGTTATCGACACAAAAGATTTGTCTAAATGTCAAAGACGATACACAAGCTTTTGTCGAATACCAACAAGAGAACTCAGACAAGAAAACCTCACCTTGCTATCTCCATTGGCGCAAAACGCGCAATTCGAGGCCGCCCTGAGACAAGTCATGCAGTTCCACGTCAGCGGCTCGCCCGACCCCACGTACTCCAAACACGTCGAGTTCCTCCTAAACCTAGCCGACTCGACCCTGCCGACACGTGGCGCGTGATCCGCCGCCTCATAAAACACGACCGACAAGGCCACGAGGCAAGCTATGATCCCGAACATGGACACTATCATCAACCGCCTTCTCCCGAACCTATCCACAAACGCCATGCTGGCAACCGACCCTACTGCATTCAGACCGGACGTGATTAAGGATAGAGCCAAAGCTGTCTTGTTCGAGGCGAAGCCCGCCAGCTGGACTATTGTTGGGCTGTAGTACATGACGGTGTTTATGCCGACAAATTGCTGGGCCACCTGGACAGTCACGCCCGCATACAAGGCCCGGCGGACAACATCGTTGGCCCAAATATGTTTGGCCTTCGAGATTAGGCCTTCGCTTGTCGGGCCCTCGGCTGCCCGGTCGACCTCGATTGACGACTGTAGGGCCCGCATCTCATCCTCGACCTCGTGGGCCGGGTAGATTTTCTCGAGGATTGCTCGGGCTTCTTTTACCTTGTCCTGAATGGATACAAAAAAACAGAATCCAATACAGGGGAGCCCTTAAATTTAGCTTAATTGCCAAAAAAGGCACTAGTTATTGTCTAAAATGGTACATTAATCATATGGAATGGAATTTTTTACTCCACTTCAATGTTCCATTTTGTATTTCATTCTATTGAATTAATGGCACATGTAAATTATGATGTCATATTTGTACACGTGTCACTAATCCAACAGAGTGGAACACGATATGGAACATGAAAGTGAAGCACAGGAAATCTAAACCTCAAACATATGGCTCTATCAATAAAGAAGAAACAAAGTAATTCTGAACGATGACGTCATATTTGTACACATGTCACTAATCGAACGGAATGGAACAAGAAGTAGAACATGAAGAAACAAAGTAATTTTGAAAAACAACCCAAACAACCTAGTTTTTGTAATTAAGGAGATTTCAGGGGTTGTTTTATAATTATTCGGATTCTTACACGCGTGCTCGTTCGAAAAGCTAACTTTTTACCTTTCCATATAGCCATCTCGGAGATTCAGGAAGCGATAGCATCAAGAAAAATTGGATGAGAGCTGGGACTCCGGCTACACCGAGCATCCATCTCCATGTTCCGGGCGTCTTAAAAACCATATTCACACAAAAAACACTTCAACACACAATCATCTATATTTTTGTTTCAAAACTGTTAAAACATCAAGCAAAAAACTATGTTTAAGGAAAAACAAAAAAGAACAACTAACCTTAGTAAAAGCCAGATTAATAAGATAGGCCATGAACTGTCCACCCGTGATTAGCAATCCGTTAGTGCTGACCAAAGCGCCTCGAATTCTAGCAGGCGAAGACTCGGAAATATAGAGTGGGGCCGTCATTGAAGCCATCCCAACCCCAATCCCAACCAGCACGCGCCCAAGGATTATCATCCACGGGCCCACGGCTGCAGCCATGACAACCGAACCTAGGAAAAACAAAATGTCGGCCAAAAGGAGGGACACTTTACGTCCGTATTTGTCGTTTATCCAGCCGCCGAAGCCTGCTCCGAATATGGCTCCGGCTACAGCCATGCTCACGATTGTTTCCTGCTCGTTTTGGAAAACGATTTAAAGTTTTAAATTTTCGTTTTTTGATTATTATTATTTTAGTCTCNGATTGTGTTGTGCATTTGAGTAAAGTTGAAGTTTAAGGATTACTTGCCTGCAACCATGTTTGCTTGTCGACCGATTTGTAGTCGTCTCGGATGTAAAGCAAGGCACCGGAAATCACACCTGAAAACAACAAAATCATGATTAAACCCAAATAATAAACTAGCTTATAGTTTTTAAGTGAATTTCGAGCTTATAGCTGATAACTTATGACATATGGCTGAAAAACTAGTTTATATGATAAAAGTGTTTGGTAAAATCAGCTGATAAGCTAACTGAAATAAAAATTTCAATACGCTTATTTGAAAAGCTACTCAATCAAGGAAGTTTATGAGATGAGTTCGAGTTTTTTAAAAATTCTCGTCCTACAAAACCAGACTTATTTGAATACAGAAAGGTTATAAGCTAATCAAATAAGTTATAATCTAGATTATATGTTTACCAAACACAGGCTAGACTAAGATTTATATTTTGCTTTTTTGAGGAATCTTTATTTATTGTTTATTTTTTCTCTCTGTATAGTTTACCTGTGTCGTAACCGAACAACAGCCCTCCAATGCCGGCCGATAAAGCAAGCCGCATAATGTACGGAGTTTGCCAACTCGTGCGCCAGCATTCAGTGAACTCTGTCTTATCGGGTTTAAAGATACCGCCCTCCATTTCTGAAAATGCGCTCGATAACTAACCTCTTTACAGTAATTTTCTACTGATAAACGAGAATCGAACTTGAAAATTCTGATGAGAACTGGAAAAATCTGTGGAGAAAAAATAAAATTGGTGTACCATAATGTTTCAGATTCTGTTGCAACATGATACAGAAGGTAAATATGGACAGCATTCTGAAATACTGAAGATCGAGCAGATGAATCATCCATAGACCATAGTATATATAATTCTTTGATACAATCATGATCTGGTGAAATTATATTCTTAGTGAAATTATCCAAATCCATGAGTAGATATTCAAAATGAAAATATGGGATATCAATATGAAATATGAATAATCACATAATATAAAATTATCAAAAAAAAATTCACCAAATAAAATATATAGGAATAAAGACGCTTGATTATCAAAGGTTTTTTTTTTTTCGGTCCTGGAGGCCATAGGCCTAAGTCAACTAGTTTAACATAGTATTGATCTATAATCTTCCTCAAAATTCAATTTCCACATAATATATTGATCTATTATGTTCCTCAAAGTTCTATTTCTTTGGTTGGATGATAGAAAACTAGGCAAGATTTAGAATATTTTGAATGAGCTATGTATACTACTAAATTAAGCGAAACAAAACCATTGGTCCAATTGTACTAAATATTTACGCATTAATTGTATTAAATATTTAGTCAATTAGCATTTCCCAAGTATATATGCTCAGATTAACACAATCTACTCCCAACCAATTATTAAATATGAAATATTCAGAAAATCTGAATCATAAATACTTTAATATTTAGAAAATATAATTCATAGACACTATCTAACCAAATTTATTGTTTAGGGAAATAATTTTATTTTTATATTTTTGAGTAAGGACTCTAAATGCCAAAAGAAAAAAAAGGTAATTTATAGAGTGAGTTTATGGGTTTAGTAACAAATTTATTTTTTAAGGTTGTAAGAGAAGACTTTCAAATACAAGAGAAATAAAATAATTTTGTTTTATGGTTGTAAGAGACTAAGAGAGACTCTCAAGAAAGAAAAGAAAAAAATACTTGTGAAATTAGTCATAAAAATTCATAGTTAGAATCCTATCAAAGTACTGTACTCATACAACTTAATCAAATTCACTGTAACCTTTTTTTTTATTTTTTCTGTAACTTTTTTTATTTTTTTGGAGA
>BKCP01012625.1:1012881-1025600 GCA_008636005.1 Striga asiatica
TAGATGAAAATAATTGAGGGTCAGAGACTAATCAAGGCTTCTTTTTAGGTTCAGTGCCTGTAGAATATTAGAATGTGAGTGTGTAATAATATGTAATAGAGAAAAGTTAAAGGAGCTGTTCAAATGTGTCGATTAGCTCAAGATCACACCGTATTACATGCCTCCATCTTTATGGAAGATCATACTTTGTGTAATTTTCGTACGATTGTTGATGCCAGATTCGTTATGATACTTCTCTTGCTGAAATTATTTGAATTCTTTTCTAGCATTTAAATATATTGTTTGTTCTTCTGTAATTATTTTACAAGCTTGTTACATCAGCATTGTCTGTTATATTCACAAGTTCTTGTCTTTCAAGTTCTTTCTTTTTCTCTTCTGTGAAGTATAGAATCGAGTTCCCTTTCCCTTTTTGTTTCAAGTTCTTTATTTTCTTTTCCTTTTTTGCTTATTTTGTTTTTTGGCTGAAAGTATTTGCTTGTCAGTGCAATTTACCAAGCTATTGTTGCATTTACATGTACCATTTATATTTGTTTCAGTTCAAACGAGGGGGCGAGACGTGGAAGACAACAAATACAGAAAACGAGCTTTTTGATACGAATGTCCGCATAAGGAATAAAACATAAAAAATAGTTTTTTTGTGTGTCCCCAATTTTAGTTAAATATTCCTTTCTTCCACTTAACACCTTCATTTTTTCCACATACCTTACCTTCCATTAAAGCTTCCTTCTAAACCAAATATGATTATATGCTTGTGACACTAAAATATTCAGAAAGAAGAAAAATAAAGGAAGAAAGAATGGCTTTCTATACAGAGGAGGAACAAACAGAGGATTATCTTTTCAAGATTGTGTTGGTTGGGGACTCGGCTGTCGGTAAATCTAACTTGCTATCGAGATTCGCAAGGGACGAGTTTTATCCCAATTCGAAATCAACTATTGGGGTCGAATTTCAAACTCAAAAGATGAATATAAGCGGCAAGGAAGTCAAAGCCCAGATATGGGACACTGCTGGACAGGAGAGGTTTCGGGCAGTGACATCAGCGTATTACAGAGGAGCTGTGGGGGCCCTCTTGGTGTATGACATCAGCAGGCGGCAGACATTCGAGAGCATCGGGAGATGGTTAAATGAGCTCCAAAGTAAGCACTTCGATATTTCTTTTGGTAATCATGAAAATAGTTACGTTTTTATGTCTTGTATGACCGAACTATGTTTTTCTTATAGCTTATTTGGTTAGCTTATAAGCTTCGTTTGGTAAACGAGTTTTTCTTAAAAAGCTCGAACTTATATCATAAGGTTCTTTGGGTAGCTTTTTCAAATGAGTTCGTTAAAATTTTTATTTCAGCTAGCTTATTAGCTAATTTTACCAAACACTTCTATCATATGAGCTAGCTTTTCAGCTATAAGTCATAAGTTATAAGGTATAAGCTCGAAAATCACTTATCAGCTATCAGCTAGCTTATGAGCTAGTTTTACCAAACCTAGCCTACAACCTCTCCAAATTTTCGTAAGATGGGATTTGCTGTGATCACTAGTACAATTACACCTCTCAACTATTTCGAAATACCACAAAATAGTCCCAACCGTAAAAGTGGAAAATTGAGGTTTTTTTTTTCTTTCAAAACCCATTTTCTAAACTACTAACTTTAAGCATCAAAAACCCATGTTTCTAAACTAAACTGATTAGCGTTTTTCTCATTTTCGTTTAAAACGAAAAAAAAATGAAAAACAGCTTACTCGGACATGAATGTGGTGACGATACTCGTGGGAAATAAGTCTGACCTAAAAGACGCGCGCGAGGTCTCGACTGCCGATGGAAAAGCCCTAGCCGAGACAGAGGGTTTGTTCTTTATCGAGACCTCGGCACTTGACTCGTCAAATGTGGCTGCAGCCTTTCAGATGGTGGTGGGTGAGATTTACATTATCTTGAGTAGGAAAGTTATGCAGTCTCGGGAGCTTGAGCAGAAAGAACCCGACTGGTTGGCTAATGGCAAAACCGTGGTTTTGAAGGCCGATGATGAGAGTGGGAAAGGAGGAGGAGAAGGAGGTGGAGACGAACAGAGTAAAAAGGGAAGGTGTTGTTCGANGATCACTTTCCAATTTTTCGAGAAAATTGAGTCTTTTAAATGAAAATTTAGATGAAATATTGTATTTTTAAAAAATCACTTAATATAAAATAAAGAGTTTTCTGAGCATATGGTTCAACTTTTGGTTTTTCGTATTTCTATTTGCTGATTTCTTAGTCCTTTGTTATGTTCCAAAATATTCCATATATATCTGAAATTCTATAAATGCCCATTCCGACTTTTAAAATTATAGAAGTAACTATGAATATATTTTAAATGGTAATAACTCTCATTCTTGTCATAAAATTTTCATATGATGATAAATTCAATTAATCATATCTCGACGAGTTCTATTTTAATATTCATAGTGTATAAATAAATAAATGTTTGACTTTATAATAAAAAGTTATTCTATATCAATATTAATTGAAAATTAATAGAAGTATTTTGTCAATTAAATAAACTTATCCATAATGACATAATATGAATTAAAAAAATATTATAATATTTTGTACTCTACTAAAGTATATAAAATGACTATTTTGTTCACTTGTAAAATTTCAGAATATAAATATAATTTTTCATTAAAAAAAATTATAATGGTTTGACTTGTTAGTTGTTAGACAAGCTTTGACCATTAGTTGTTACTTGTTAGTCACTGACATCAGTTTTTAGCTACATATGGTAATATTTAGAAGTGCTGCTGCAAACAGATTACAGTTCTATTCTTCTTTCTGGAAGCTATACAAACATTAAAATATATATAAATAAATACTTAAAGCAACCTCTATAACCATAACCAGATGAAGTCTCTGCATACATGATGTAGAGCGTAGTCCGACTAAACCCGAAAACGGTCATATTTATTCAAATATGCAATGGCGGTCTCGTCTTCATCAATACATAAAGCACATTTTATAGATCACAACAATGTAACACTTCATGCAAACATGTGTTGAGTTCATGAACTAACAACGTCCATAAAACCACCTTTTTTCAAGTAAAAATCAATGTGCAGACTGCAGTTGCTAAATGCTTAGCCAAGTACAAGACACATGCCGGCTCCCAGTTTGCCGACACGTGTCAGCTCCCAGTTTGCTGAGAAAGCAAACCCGAGACACGGACAAGAACCTCGGAAGCTCACTAAACCTCAATGTCCCAAATACAATCAAGAATAATGATATAGTGACAAACGTATCAAATACAGCATGGTGACTTGAGTTCACAGCTGAAACAAAAAAATCACAAGAAAACAAAAAACCCATTTCGAAAGACTCAATCATTTTTCTGTTGCTCATGGTAATAAATCCCTAATGCCTCTACTAAATATATTATCTAGGAATAAACGCATATCTTTTCTCCTTCTTTTTTCTTTTTCTTTTTTTTTTTCGTTTTTTAAGGTTTTGCACTTCGTATGTACGATTCTTCATGCATCCATGACGTACTTTTTCCTATGCTGCAATTCCTGTTTCGGCAATGGAACAACTCAATCAGCATAGATCAATAAATAAGTTTCAAAAATACGAGATGTTAGTTTGATTTATCCCCAAGCATCCAGTATTTTTCGTTTAACTTGGATGATTGGAAAAAAAAATAACTTCTTGTGAGAGTTCCATTATTGAGAAAACATTTTCACATTTTCCGAAAGTTGATATTTTAACCAAGAACAAGAGGAAGAAATGCGCGCAAATTTTTTTTTTTTTAAATTATATGAATAACTTACCTCTATTAGAGCTAGTAACACGATAATCCCCAACATAACCAACCGGATTGTTTGGTACAACAACATTAGCCACCCGTTCCTCATGTCCATAACCAAAAGGGACCGACCCTTCAAACTCCCGAGACAATGAATGCCAAATATGATCCGAATAAAAAGAATCACCCCCATACAAATCCCCAAAGCCCTTCTCACGAACATTACCTGTACTAGAAAATAATGATGCTGAATCAGAAAAACCTCCATTGTCCCTCGTATGACCACCCGTCACCCCACCATAGCTATCCTGCACACCACCATATATAAAATTTTCCCTACCTTTAGCAGAAACAGAAGACCCACCCCAAACTTCTCCTAAATTCACATTCCCCCACACATCTCGGTTAAGGGCACTCGAGAAAGAACCATTTTTACCAGAATTCCCACCGAAATATGAATATTCCATCATCTCATTTCTATACCCCAAACCAAAAGAATCCTCACTATTTGATCCCATGCTCTGATTTCCACCAGAACTATAAGGTGGGTATCCGACACGACCAAAATGACTAAAACGCCCTTCTGCTGTTCTCGTCGAATTCAAACTGCTGTTGTGGCCCGGAGAAAAAGAGTTGAAGAGCCCGCTCGACGGGCTTCGAGCAGGCCCGGGAGACAGTTCTTTCGGGATGGCCCGCTTAACCTCGACCATTTTCCCATTAAGCTCGTGAAATGTTTTTACCAAGACCTTGTCCACTGATTCCTCGGAATCATAAGTTATGAACCCGAAGCCTCTCGGCCTCTGCGTGTTGTGGTCATACATCACGACCACGTCTATTATTGTCCCGAATCTACTGAAATATTTCTTGAAGTCGGTCTCAGTGATAGTCGATGGGAGGCCCCCGACGAAAATCTTTTTGGTTCGGTTTGGGCTGAGTGAGCCGAGTGAGCTGCTGCTGCTGTTGTTTTTGATGAGCGTTTGGTGATCGTCTCTTGGGACGGCCTTTTTCGCCTCCACCTAATGGATGAAAGATAGTTTTAAAATTTAGCTTATGCTACTTTTTTTGTTTTTTACTTAACAGTGCAGATAAGAGAATTTTAAGGTTAAATTTGGTTTCTTGAATAAATAACATTCTGTTTCTTGATGTTTGAAGGCACGAGCATCAGGCTAGTTGAGACATCATTTTCAACATTATGTTTCTTGATTCCTAAGCTAATAATATATCCAAGCTTGAAAAAAAAGTTACTAGAATCATAAATAGGTTTATCTTGTCAGCAATTAATGGATCGTAAATGTTATATTAGCTAAACGAGAGTGTCTGCTGAATATAAGTGGGAATAGTGTTGGTTTCTTTGCGAAAGACAAATTAGAAGCAGTATTAGAAATCTAATGCACTCTTTAAAGTCCTTTAAATTCACTTTAGTGAGTGCAAACGTGCAAACACTCGCCGAAAATATCAAACGCACAATTTTTAACACGTTTGTTCAACAATCAGCAACAATCCATTTTGATCAACAAAAACAAGAATTCACCAACTGAACTCAACACACAAATAGCAAAAAAGGATTGGGGCATAAAAAGACGATAAGTAAATAAATGGGCGCACAACTTACAGTTCTGCCATCAATCACATGCCTTTCCCTAGCAACTCTTTCAGCAACAGATGCATCGGAAAAGACCACAAATCCAAAACCACGAGCTCGGCCAGTCACCCGATCCCTCATAATCACAGCTTCTAAGACTTCACCAAAAGCGTCGAAATGTTCCCTTAGACGCTCTTCATTGGTCTCCCAAGAAATCCCACCAATGAACAACTTTCCCATTTCAATTTCCATTCCCTCTGCACACACGATTGCGATTCAACCGATATAATTTGCAGTTAATAAATATGTTATTCGATATTTAATCGACTAATTTATGCTGAAAAAATTCTTCACAACTTCATTTTCAGTAACTCCACTATGAGACAAGCTACTACAAGTAAAGAGCAGCGGATCTATTAGCAAGTAAGGCTGGATCACTAGAGTACTAAAGCGATTTTCAGTTTAAACGAGTAAATTACCTCAACTTCAGTATCAATTAAGAAAGAATAGACTCCGATCTAATGCAGATTGAGTAAAGGAAACAATACCTGAACAAATGGGGACTTTAACAAGACACTATCTGTTCAACGGATTGTAAGAAAAAAGATCAACGGCAAGAACGAGAAAACCTGCAAAATCAATAAAGATTCGATCTTTGACTTGAAACAAGCAACAAGACAACACTAAATCACCAAAACATAAAAAATTGCCAGCTTATTTATCACCAAAAAACAAACCCAGATGAAAAATGCATCCAATTCAAGATCTGAGAAGAATTACAGCTGTGAAGCAGATGACTCAAAGGCCCTTATACACTTATATTCCCGTTTTCTTACACTTAATATTATTGTCCAAAACCCCCAGTCTTTATGCTAGATATAATTTTATTTGAAATCGCTACGGAGAAAAAACGATAGATATAGAGCGGGGAATGGAACTTTTCTCACAGGCGATGGGTCCGTAACTATGGCGTTGAGGTTAGGTTAGCCTCTGTTCTGTGATTATACTGAGAGAGATAGAGAGAGAGAGAGAGAGAGAGAGAGAGCTCTTTGGGTATCCTCTCGTGTGATAAATGGAGATGACGAGACTAGGCTGTTTATAGAATTTTTTTGAAATTTTTTGTATGTGGAAAGAAAGCAACGTTTTTTTTCTTCGAAAATTAATGGGGGCTAGAATTACAATAATACTATATGTCATATTCTTATATTGGCCTTGTTTGGTAATCAGCTGTTAGCTGTAACTGTTAGCTGATTGTATTAGCTGTTTTGACCAACAAATTGCATTAGCTGTTTTGACCAGCTGATCGTGTTAGCGGTTTGTAAAAAAGTGTTTGATAAAATTAGCTTTATTAAATAGCTGTTAACATGTAAAATTACTTATAAGGACATCAACATACTTTATAATTCTAATTTATGTTGAACTTATAATTATTTAGGAAATAGAAATAGTTAATATTTTAAATATTTATTAAAATGATTTAAATATGATAAAAAAATATAAATAATAATAAAATAAAAAATATTTCATAATTGAATAAATAAGTTCACGTCATATAAACAAAGCCAACAACAAGTCATACTAATGGAAAATATAAATGTGGCTCAATTGCAGTATTCGATATTATTAAAAAAAAAAGATAAAAGAAAAGAAAAAAACAAATACTCTAAGAACAACGTCTGGATACCATCAAACTTGAAGCTATATCATTACAAACGTTTGCCATCTCCCGAGTCCTCATTTCCCCATCACCTTGTGCAGAATTATTTTCAACATCGTGGAACACAGAGGAGGAATGAATTCATGATTCGAATCAATAACTCTAAAGCCCGAATCACCAATTGTGCTTCTTATAATATAATTATGAAGTGCAAAACATGAACAAATGATTCTATTTTGATCCATTAACGAATAACTCGACATTTTATGCAGTATCTTCCATCGAGCCTTAAGAACACCAAAAGCCCTTTCAATGCAACTTCTTAATATGAATGAGCTCGAGTAAAAACTTCTTGAGATCCCATCTGGTTTGAACTACGAAACTCAGACTGATGATATATTCTCTTGGTGTAAGGCGTTAAATAACCTTCTCTTTCTGGTACCATTTGTCAACCAAGTAATATTTACCTAAACGTACACAAGTTATACGAGAATAAAATTATATAAAAAGTGTGTGTGTGTGCGAGCGCAACATATAAATGATAAGTACAAGATACCTGATGAAGGTTTCGAAAAATTGAGATTTGGATCATTGATCGTATCAAGGAAAATACGAGAATCATGTGTTGATCCCTCCCATCCTGTTAAAACGTATGTGAACAACAAATCAAAATCACACACTGCTAAAACATTTGTAGTGGATATCCCTTTTCTTCCCTTGTAACGAATTTGATCCTATTCAGATACATTTATCGCGATATGTGTACCATTAATAGCTCCAATACAATTCTAATATGACATAATAAAAGTTATATTATCATCATCTTAAAAAAAAAAAAATGTTTCAGAAAATAAATAATGGTCATTGTGTGATTGTTGTTTAGAGTTATAAAAACATTCTAAATAAATAGAACATCATAATCAAGAATTAACATGATGGCACCCTACGCAGAGGACTCTCTGTCACACTTACACTCACATATTTTCATTTTTTTGTCTATTTGGACTAAAAGATCCATTTTGAAACCGAATACTCACATTATTGTCCTTAGTCCCCCATGTTTTATATTCCAATATCAAAATGTAACATAAATTGCTGTAGAAAAGAGGGAAAAAATGAAACATCAAATTCTTGTTACCAAATCAATCAACAATCTGTAAACCCTAAATTTAAGATTTAAAACTATCAGTTAGTTTGTTTACTCTGTAATCCCAAATATCGTATTCCTTTCAAATTGATGATGAACATAAAGAGAGAGAGCGTGTGTGTGTGAGAGAGAGAGTGTGAGAGAGAATACCTCTGTGTGAAGGGAATTCGCTCTCGACAAGAGAGTGAGATGCGCCGGCAGAAGAGTAGGATGTGCTGGCGGAGGAGGAGGCGGTGGTCGGCGGTCGGTGAATAGCAACCGGAAGGGGTACATCAGAAGAGATGATTTTTTTTGGGTTCGAGCAAATTTGTGAATTTGTTTTGGAAATGGAAAGAAAAATGGAACGCAAGAGAAAAAGAATGGGCAATGAAGACTTTTTAGTTTTTTAATATTGATAAGCTAATCTCAAACGCTGCAAAATGCAGCGTTTTTAATTTCAGCGGTTGGACAAAAAAAGTTGTGTGTAAAAGCTTTTTTCCAAACACATTTTTTCAGCGGATTTGTAAAGTCAAACCGCTATAAATGTGGAAACGCTATTTTAAAAGCAAAACGCTAAAAAATAAACGGGGCTACCTCTTATCATTTTGTAATAACAAATTTGTTATATTGCCACTTTCTAACAGTGCTAGAAATATTTTTTCCAATAAATATGCACATTTTTAAGTTGAAGTATTATACTATACAAAATAAAAATAAGAAGGTACGATTTATATTTGTATAAATATTGTTTTCATAACTCACATATGTTATTTTTATGTGTAGTGCTTTTCGTACTCATGTTGTCGTAGTTTGATATATATCACTGTTTACTTCATTAATTTTTATTAAACTTTGACGAATGTTTTATTTCAAGTTTTGATAGAAAATTCGGTTGGAATAATTATTGGAGTCTAAGACCGCGTAAAATAAATATAAATGGAGTACGGTCGTGCAGGACGAGCCCAACAAAAGGCCAATATGAATTAATGGTTGCATAATACTTGCTCGGCCGGCCCAAGAAGAACAATAATAAGCAGACAATGGGCCAGCCCACAAGACGTTTAAGTTGGGGGCACAATTGTCACTTTACCGGAAAAGAAGAAGTTTTTTTCATCGTAACACCACCACTTGAGAAGCTGCCATGGAAGTGTTGTGTGTCATTGAAGCGTTGTCCCGCCGCTGCTCAATCGTCTCGTCATTTTTATGAAGCAGAGGTCTCCGACCTACGCCACCATGAAGTCGACTTATTGTACTACGAACAACGGAGCACAACCATATTGTTGCCTGAAAATGTTTGTGGAGCAATAGGAGTCGTAGACATCAGAAAGTCCACATCGGATAGGAGCACTTTTACTAATAGTTAGATAAGAAAATTAAAATATACTAACTATCCTCTACAATTTCAACATGTGATTTATTTGTATATTATTGTCAACCATGGTAATTTTTTTATTTGTTTCCATAATGAATTTATTGTAAAATACATTTTTATATTGCATAGTATGTTAAATAAACTAATAAAGCCTCAGGGTACAAATTATAAAAATCTCTTGATTATGTAAAAGTTTATTATTTGGCAATTTGCTAAATCAAAATTTTAAATTATTATGAGAAAATTAAATTCTAAAAAACATGTGTGTATTTTGTAAACATTTATATACAAAATTTTATTTTAAATTTCATTACATAAACTAAGAAGAAGAAGACGACTTTTATAAATTTAATACATAATAATAATGACATTATATGACAACAAATATTATAATAAAATAATAATTGCTTATTATATGGTGAACAAGAATAAATATAATTTTTATTTTTCTTGTATCGATGAATAAATATATAATGTAATATCAAATTTGTATTAGTGTAACGTATTAACAAAATAATATATTAATTAACATGTTAACGTTTTGCCTAAACATACAAGCCATATAAAAATGACTCATTTAATATATATTCTTGCATCGATCGATCTATGCACTAGTAAATCATATATTAAATTTTTATATATCATAAAATAAAATAATTATTAATATTGAAAACTATTTTTATACTAATTAATATTCGTTCACTACTTTAATACAATTAGACGTACTTGTTTAGGGGAGAGACGATGCATTGTTGTATAGAAGTACATCATCTTTTTGTGGCCACAGGCCCATATGTCCACGTGGGTTATAATGACATAAGCTATTTGGGCTTTTACTACTAAGGCCCATAACTAAATAGTAAGCTGACAATAAACTAGATTTGGGCTTTAGCCACATCAGGCCCAAACTTTTCATTCTCTCGACCAGCATAGGTTAGACGAAAAAAAAAAAAAATACACAAAAGACAAACACTGAAGCCGCAGCTGCAAACATGGCGGGAATCATCCCTAAATTGCTCGCTAATTGCTCATCCATATCCAAATCCAAGGTTAAGAAATCTCGCTTGTCCTCGAATTTGCGAACGTTCTCTTTGTTCACCGGCACCGATTCCGATGATACACAGACGGCGACTGATTTGGAGAAGAGCGATCATCACCGACAACATCGTAACGAGTTCCTCTTGGCCTCGCGTACTCTCGGCGGTGACGTATTTTACGCTCGAATCTCTAACAAGTACACCATTAATCAGCTCCATTTCCCTAATACCGAGCGTAGCGTCTATTTTTATCCCAGTTGCTATTGCAATAAACTATTCTTCGCTTCGTTTGGCTTTTATTCCTCCTCTACGTGGTGTGCTGCTCTGTGGAACCCGACCACTGACGAGGTCAAGAGCCTTCCTCGATACACCGTTCCCCGACCTCCTGCCACCGATGCCTCAATTACTTACGGTTTTGGTTTCGATCCTTCAACCGAGGACTATAAGGTAATTCGATTCCTCAGGTATATCAACTACAGGGGTATTGCGGTAGAGCTGTACTCACTCAAAACTGACTCCTGGAATTTATTCCACTCGGTGAAAGCCATTCGGTTCACGTAAATCGTTTTAATTATTGGGTGGCAGCATCTTACGTCCGTTTTAATTATGGGGTGGCAGTATCTAAGCCTTGCATCATTTCGTTCGACTGTGCTAAGGAATACTCTAATTCCTCGGCCCCAAAGCGATTTTGCTATTGATCAAACTTCCAATTTGTGTCTTGCGGAATTTAATGGTTGCTTGGCTGCTCTTGTTCACGTTAACCTGCCAATGGAATTTGGATTACAATTTAAATTTGAATTGCGGGTGTGGAATCATGAATCGTGGACTAAAGTGCTTTCCGATGCTTTTCTTGTCTCTGTTACTATCCCTAGGATAATGGGCCTCTTCAACGAGGATACGTTGTTTCTTCAGGATGATAATGGCCAGGTGATGCTCTTTAATTGCAAGAAGAGAGAGTTGAAATATCTCGTATCTGTGTTCATCCTTGGTGTTCTATTGTCGCCCCATATGTCGAGAGCCACGTGCCAATAGGACTTCCAAAAAGCTGCAACAGTAGCTTGTCATCAATGCATCTTCCACATAGAGAAACCGAAAATCTCCCAAAGTCCTCAAATTTGTGTACTTCTGCACTTGACAATAAAACCAAGATGGATGACGATAAAACTACTGCTGACAAGTTCGTGGTTGAGTATGGAGAGTGCCTGGACATATTTAAGTACTCTCGATTAATACTCTCGGCCGATGAGCGTCATCAAAACCGGCAAATCGATCTTGATTTCTCCTTCTCGAAGGATGCTGATATTTTTCATCCACAATACAGTTGCAATTCCTTGGTGTTCGCATGTACAGATGGTGAGCTGGAGTCTGCTCTTTGGAATCCGACGACCAATGAGGTCAAACCCCTTCCGGAATCATCCATTCCTCTCCCGCCTGCGGCACGCATCTACGTCGAATCTTGTGCTTTTGGGTTCGACCCGATTTCTCAGGATTACAAGGTGATACGGTTTTTCAAGTTTTATGATGAGCATGGTTTTGATGTTAACGACAACTCCCGAGCCGAGATGTACTCGCTGAAGAACGATTCTTGGAAGGAAATTGTCTGTCCTTCTCATCTCACGATGTTCACGATCTCACGATGTTCACGAGCTCTAGGGAATGTGTTCACGTTAATGGATTTTATTATTGGGTGACATCTGCTGGCATTCTTGCATTCGACTTTTCTAAGGAAGAGTTCTTGAACCATACTCTGATTTATCTGCCCCAGACAATTTCATTTTGGTCGAACTATTCTCTTGGTGAGGTAGATGGGTCACTCGCTTTTCTCGTGTACAAATCTTGTGACCTTCTGGTGACTACCGACGCGCGTTTTGAATTTGAAATATTGATATGGAATAATAGTGAATCATGTTGGACTCGAGCAATGTCCGAAATTGTGACTGGTGCTGCTGTTAACTTCGTGAGAGGCTTCTCGAACAATGATAAGTTCCTTCAAGATATGAAGGGGGTTTTGTTTGTTTACAACCTTGGGACAAAAGAGTTGAGCCTCAGTTTGTGTTCAGGTCCTCGTGGGCAGTTTAACATTCTTCCTTATGTGGAGAGTGACAAGTCTATAGGACACGACATGCATAATTTTGTCTCATGATTCTTCTATTGTGTATTCTTATAGCTTGGTGTATCCTTTTT
>BKCP01012625.1:1029147-1080584 GCA_008636005.1 Striga asiatica
TGGTATGCCTTTCGGATGGTTTCTTATTTGGTTGCTAATTAAAGATGGGTATCTTCTCATTATATGATCTACGCTTGTGGTTTCATAGCTTGGCTCATCTCTAGTTTCAGTTAGGTGGTGAATGGGCTAAATTCAACCTGTTAGCTGAGCGGGCCAAGTCTGGGTCCCAAACCCTGTCCCACCCCGGTGCGTATTATCTCTCTTATAATATAAGAAAAATATATGGCCTTAATAGGTTGACAATTTGGTAGAAAAAGATTATTTGTGTCTTTATTTGTCTCACTGTTTCCTGTTGCAAAACTAAAACTGCAAAGTAACACTTTATCTAATTGCCCACTAATGTCATTTGAGTAACCTTGGTTGTTTACATCTAAATATTATAGTCCCATTGTCACCACTAGAAGTTTGTTGATTACTCAATGAACAATATTGTTGTCTTTAATTTAATGAACAAACATTTAATTTCCATTTTATAATTTTTCAAAATCCTCTATGCTGCCATGTAATTACTATGTCATTTATGAATCTGATGCACAAAAAAGTGTTAAGTTTGGTTAGTTTTTTTTAACACATTTACATATATGTTTGCAATTATCTTGTTTGATCAGTTGCTCTTTGTTTGATACGGAAATGCCTCGTTGTTCGGCATTCAACTCTGAACACTCATAACATAATTTGCATTCAACTCTTGACTGGAGATCAGATAAGACTATTTTGATATTCATGCAATAACCAAATTAAGATTCTGACTGAAAGGGGTAATATGGGGCAGTGGTAATACATGTGGTCTTTGCTAATCAGTAATAAGAAAATTCCACATTTTGATATGTTTCTGAAAATTAGTCCCTAAGCATCACCTGTACTTTTTTTCTTATTATTATTCCACATTTTTCTTATTACAATACGGTGTAATATAATCAACTATCATTTATTTTAAAACTACCATTCCACTCTATTCCCTCTGTATTCTCTATATTCAGTGGGCTTCGTGACTTGCTGCTTGGTGTACTTGGTTTAGCCCACAACATTCCTTGTATTAATATTTAGTATCTAATGGACTAAAATGGAATAAGGAATGGTGCATTGTAGCGGGCCCCTTTAATATAAGGTCTTGCCCCTATTAGATAATATATGAATATAATATGCGACAAAGATTATTTGTTCAGAGTGATTCTCTCGTACTCTTTGTTGGCTTCAGAAAGCATGGCCACCATCCGTCTCAATTTCTCCGGCTTTATCCATAGGGCATCGCCGGAGCCCCTCACCACCGTTTCAGTTATGACGGCGGTAACCCAAAGTCCAATGTGCTATTTACGGTACTCTTTCCTTCTATATATGTTTGCCAATAACAAATATATATACCTGCTTTAGCCGGGTGGGTGTGTTCCACTCGTGTGTGTTTGATTTTTCCAATATTTATGCAGAGGTTTGGGATTTAACCCTGGCATGCCAATGTCCAGATCTTATGGAAAAGATGAAATTGTTATATCTACCACTAACACCGAAAACCTGACACTTAAATTGCCCAGGGCGCATAGGGAGGGTGTGGTCGTGAGGACGGAGGAGGCGAAACCCATGGTCATATGTGAAGAAGAAGGCAAATACGATGTGGGTCTCCCAATGGAGCTCTGCAAGCGGGAAGAGATCCGGGTGGGGATGTTCGGGAACGAGCTAGAAGTTGTAATTCCCAGGGGCGGCGGCCGAGGAGGTGAAGGGTGTGGTGGATATAGTAGTGAGCTAAGTGTTTGCGGTGGTTAGTTGTTATATGATGGTTTCTGTTGTTTACAAACAGTAAACACTTGGCTCACTACTACATCCACCACACCCTTCACCTCCTCGGCCGCTGCTCCGAACTCTTGGGAATTACAACCTCTAGCTCGTTCTCGGACATCCATGCCCGGATCTCTTCCCGGCAGAGCTCCATTGGGAGCCCCACATAGTATCTGCCTTTTTATTCACATATGACCACGAGTTTGGCCTCCTCCATCCTCACGACCACACCCTCCCTGTGCATGGGCAATTTAAGTGTCAAGACCTCGGTGGTGTTGGTAGATATAACAATTTCATCCTTTTCATGGTATCTGGGCACTGGCTTGCCCGGGGATAAATCACATGCCTCTGCATAAATATTTGAAAAATCAAAACACACACGAGCTAAGCACACTCACCTGGCTGAAGTTGGTATATATACTTGTTATTTGCAAACATATATAGAAGGAAAGTGTTCCCTAAATAGCACATTGGACTTTGTGGTTACTGACGTCGGAACTGAAACGGTGGTGAGAGGCTCCGGCGATACCCCTACGAATAAAGCCAGAGAAATTGAGACGGATGGTAGCCATGCTTTCTGAAGGGAACAAAGAGTACGAAAGAATCGTTGAACAAATAACCTTCCTTGCCTATTCTATTCATCTATTATTTAATATTTATAGAGGCGGGACCTTCTATTAAAAGAAATATAGTAGGGGCGGGATGGGAAGAAGTTTTCGACGCGGCGCAACAAGAAGGATGGTGGTGAGGAGCTGTTGGACATATTCAATAAATCTTAGAGCATGATGACGCATTTCTCTATATTGGTGGTCAGGTACATTTTATCTTTCTTTTGGTGATTTCTTGTTATACAACGTGTTTGGTGGCTCGATGTTGTCATCTATTCAGTTTGAGTTGGAGCCTTTGGCTATGAGAGAGTTTATAAATAGAAAATAATTTTCAAAGACAAACAAACCCTTCTTTGCTGAAACAAGTAATACTTATTAAGTTTATTATACATCACACGGTATAAAACTATGGAGTTCCAACACTGAAACACGTATATACTTCAAGTTTCTATATGTCACAAGCATGTGTATGTATATATATTATTTATGCAATACCTTATATTTGCCCAAAAAAACTACTTTCATGGATATAGTAAAAATGTTTCTAGTTGGAAAAGTACAACAATACAAAATATGGCAAACCTAGGTCACTGCAACATCCCCTTAGGGCAGTGGTAATTGGTTATAACATGCCAACTAGTGAAAATGTCGTTGCTATCACGAGTGTTGGAATATTTTTCTTGCCTCTTGACACTATTAGACCTGCTTCCAAAATTGATTGTTCGGTCGGCTGCATAACTCCACATGTCCCCTTGATCTTTCTTTCCCCAATATTTATTAAGATATCTTTTCTTTCTAATCTATCAGACTTGATGGTATCATCCTCGAAAATGTAAGCTTTTATTATCAGAAGTGATGCGTGCTTACTAAATTCTACTTGTCAATAGGAGTAGAACGATTGTGACTATATATGTTTTTTGGAGGTCTGGTATTCTTTAGTGATTTGAGCTGGTTAAGGGTCATGCACGCTTATTTGACAGCTCATTGTAGGAAACAATAATAATTAAAGGTAGGTGTTGGCATGTACGTGACCCCAGTTTAATTTCGTATGTGAGACTAGATTGTTTAAATGGTCATTTTTCATACTTTTATTGTTTATTTATTATTATATTGTTTGTACATTTCCTGTTCTCCCTTTGGTTTACTTGATTCGTTACCATGCTCCTAACTTTTATTCATGTTTTTCAGATATTGCTGGTGTTACAATCAATTGAAGGAGGGAGATTAGTATTTTTTCTTTTTTTTTTGTTATGTTGATGCCTATTTTCGAGTGGTTTTTTATTTAGTTGCTATGACACATTGTTAAGGATGGGTAACTTCTCATTATATGACCTATACGCTTATGCTTTCAGTTTGGCTCATCTCTAGTTTCAGTTAGGTAGCGAATGATGCTATTTTAAGGAATTTTATGTGGTATTAATTATGTTTGTCGATATCTGAGTGTATTGTAGTTTTTGTGTAATTGTTAAACTTGCTCTTGTTTGAAGGGACTGAATGTAAAAGTTTGCTTGTGTTGTAGACTTCTAATGTGTTGTGGCCTAATGTTGAACCTAGATTTTATGTTGTATGCTCTATATGTTTGGGTATTGCGGTTGGAAGGGGTATTTTCGAAATTCGGAAACATGGATGGGGGCGTCGTCGGAGCTCCACTCTACATGTGCACTTCACCGACTCGTCGGCTCTATTTTTTATTATTGAAGACGATCTCAATGATGTCGTGATTGAGATGTCTTTAGCTTTCGGCGCTTTCAGCCGCGTCGCGGTTGCGTCATGAACGAGATGAAAATCGACATCTACGAAGATGACGTTGAAATGGATGACCCAACTAGAAAAAAAAATGACGAAATCGATTTGGTTGACAATTATAAGAAAAAGAGGTCAAAGTTTAATGACGAATGTTAAATCTTGTACGAGATGGACATTAGTAATATTTTTTTGGGGAAAATTTCACTTTTGGTACCCTAAGTATACATACTTTTCGGTTTTGATACCCCTGGTTTCAATTTAATCATTTCAGTCACTCAAGTATTCAAAATCCATCATTATTGCCCAAATCGTCAGTTGACCGTGAGTCAACTGACGGCCACCTTCTCTAGCAGGTCATCTCCTTCTGGGAAAATTTCACTTTTGGTACCCCAAGTATACATACTTTTCGGGTTTGATACCTGTTGATGTCCGGGTCGGGCTCGTATGAAGGTAACGATCCGAGGGACCGGGAACCGAACGAAGTCGGCCCGACCGATGGGGCCGGTTACAGAATTGACTCGGAGGTGCTGATCTGAGCCTAGGTCAAGGTCAATGAGAGTGGCGGATGGCTTTGTTTTCAAGGTCGGCACCTTATCTTCCCCGTTACGGAGCCGGCCTGGTTAAGTGCCGTGTAGAGATGGGATCCGGAAGACCGGGGGATGGACTGAGTGCCAGAGCCCGGCCTGGGATCCCAGGAGGCCGACCTTTGTAAGAGTTAAGGCTCTGGGAAACAGTGAAAGGAGGCCACTTGTCAATCAATGATTATCGATGGGACATCCCAGACTAGCCTGCAGGTCTAGAATATCTAGCCCGGCCAGATAGCACGTCCGCATGTAATGCAGCCCACACCAACATTAAATGCCCTGCAGGTAATGATTGGAAGACCCAGAAATCACTCCCAACCAGTCAGAGAAACGCCGGCTTGTCTTGCCGAGTTACTGTACGACAAGACCCACGAACAGTATCTGAATAGTTGATGGACGTTTTCGATCAACGGTTAAAGAAATAGGAAAACGAATACGAAATAGGGGAAAAACAAGAGAATACGGTTCAAATACGATTTTATTAATTGATCACGAGTTCGGCCTCTCGTACGAGGTCGGCACTTGCGATATCCTTACAAATTCTTACACAGGTAGCTTACAAGCTTAGAGAGAGAAAGTAGAGAGTAGACAGTTGGGGATTCAACAATTCAAAATAAATGCTCAAAGCTTCTATTTATAGGGTCCTTAAATGCGACACTATTTAGATACTGTTCGTGGGTCTTGTCATACAGTAACTCGGTAAGACAAGCCGGCGTTTCTCTGACTGGTTGGGAGTGATTTCTGGGTCTTCCAATCATTACCTGCAGGACATTTAATGTTTGTGTCCTGCATTAAATGCGGACGTGCTATCTGGCCGGGCTAGATATTCTAGACCTGCAGGCTAGTCTGAGATGTCCCATCGATAATCATTGATTGACAAGTGGCCTCCTTTCACTGTTTCCCAGAGCCTTAACTCTTACGAAGGTCGGCCTCCTGGGATCCCAGGCCGGGCTCTGGCACTCAGTCCATCCCCCGGTCTTCCGGATCCCATCTCTACAAGGCACTTAACCAGGCCGGCTCCTTAACGGGGAAGATAAGGTGCCGACCTTGGAAACAAAGCCGTCCGCCGCTCTCGTTGACCTTGACCTAGGCTCAGATCGGCACCTCCGAGTCAATTCTGTAACCGGCCCCATCGGTCGGGCCGACTTCGCCCGGTCCCTCGGATCGTTACCTTCATACGAGCCCGACCCGGATATCAACAGGTATCAAAACCGAAAAGTATGTATACTTGGGGTACCAAAAGTGAAATTTCCCCAGAAGGAGATGACCTGCTAGAGAAGGTGGCCGTCAGTTGACTCACGGTCAACTGACGATTTGGGATAATGATGGATTTTGAATACTTGAGTGACTGAAATGATTAAATTAAAACCAGGGGTATCAAAACTGAAAAGTATGTATACTTAGGGTACCAAAAGTGAAATTTTCCCTATTTTTTTGTATATAGTTATATATACTTTCAGTATAAAGTTTTTTTGTTGGCCATCTAGACAGTTTTTTCTCTGAACATTTTCCATTAGGAACTTTGAAAACACATGATAGACGATGAAATAACACAATTAAACATATCCTTCAAATTCAATTTTAATCTTTATAATTTAAACACATGTTCAACGGTGTTTATTGTAAGTCATGTCTAGTTACTAGTTATATCAATTGTTCAACTATATGTTTTACCATATTCAATGTCAGGTCTGAAGAAAAAAGTCGAACTAAAGTTTTTGCATCCGAATAAGTTGCCTCTATTCCTTCGCTAAAGAAAGTGATGATACTATTTTCTCTTTTTGGAAAATCAAATTCAAAACTGAAAGCAACTCCAACGTAATCGAATTTACATTTTCGGTCAATCGATCTTTTTTTCAGGCTTGTCGACTGATTCTGTCCCACATACTCGAGAGACTCAAACAATTATCAAGCTATATCTTTCATGCCAAGTTTTTCTCCTTTTGAGAATATCTAAAATAAAATGAGTTCTACTTATAAATAAAATATTTATTGCTATATACATAAATATTATTATAGCCCATGCCCAGGGACGGAGCTACTTTAAAATGAACCTGGGCTGTAGCCCGGGTAAAGTTTCAAATATTTTGAGCATTGTATGTTAAAAATGAAGTCAATCTATATAGTAGTCCACTTTTTGTTTCTAAGTCCTATTTGCCCAAATAATTAAAACCTAAAGTAAAACCAACAGCACAAATAAATAACACAACATCATATTTTTGAATTACCATCTAATGAACTTTTGAAATTATTTATTTAGTGTTTGAATTTTTTTTTTTTTTTTTTTGAAAAGTATTGGTGAGAAATCTATTTCTTAGAAATATATTGTGAAAAGAATTTTCACTTTCTATATTAGTTTATGTATATGTATTCTTTTGTCCATATTTTATACATATCTTATGAGTTAAAATCAATAATTTTTTGATAATCTACAAATAGACATTCATGTAATCATGTAGAATGTAGAAAATAATTTTTTAATGCTATTTATTACCCATCATTACCAAATACACTCTACAAGAAAAATTATGCAATTTCAACGAAAATATATTTCACTAAATTCCAACGAAAATAGTAGCAATGGAATGTCCATTGGAATTGCCTTTTAAATTCAATGGAAATATATTTTCGTTGAAATTTTGTGTTGGAATTTCATAATTTTTTTGTAGAGTGTATTTGATAATGATAGGTAATAAATAGCATTAAAAAAATTATTTTTTACGTTATTTCAAGATATACATATTATTATTTATCGAGAAAATTACATTTTTAGACTTCAGTTATTAATTTATCCTTTTCACATTTAGTACATGGTTGCCTCTTTGCCTCTTTTATTTTTATTATTAGTGAGTTTAAAATTAAAGACTTGATAAGTTGAAATATTAAATCATGCTAGTAAAAGATAATTCAAAATAACGTTTTTTAATCTAAATAATTCTAGCCCGGGTAGATTTCAAATCCTGGCTCCGCCCCTGCCCATGCCATGTAATGTGTTCACATATGAAATCCTAATCTTGATAACATTTTGCAATATTCATCTCTTTTTTCCATGCAGGAATGGGAGTACTCAGAACCTCCATACACGACTCCATTATTAATAAATAGAATCAATGAATGATGAATAAACACTACTTACGACTCCCGTTATTTGGTTTCATGTATCTTCAAATTGTTTATTCCATTAAATCATTTCTTGGTATACTTATACACGACATCACTAAATGTATTACCAAAACACTCCTAGCATGCATTCAATATTACTCATCACATCATTATTAAAGTTATAGTTATATTAATTCATAAAATGGAAACAATATTATTATTTTATTTTTTTTAGTAACAATATTATTTCACCTCTTCTTCACCGAAGTTCAAATTAAAATCATTTATCTAAAAAAAAAAATTACATTATGCCAATTATAATATGCATGCCATGATGCCAATAAAACATATCATGTGCAATAAGATTCATAAACATCTAATATAAATAACTCTTTATTGTTTCTTTAAATTGAAATAACAAAATAAATTTGAAAATCAAAGGAGTAATAAAACTGAAAGAGCTGTGTCAAGCAAGACCTGTATCTCCATATCTCTTTTTTCTTCTAATTTCTTGGGACAACAAACCTTTGCCCCTTCCCAGGAAAAGACTGTCCAAAAATCTTTAAAGCCTTCCTTATTAAATGATGTTTCGAAGGTCGGACAAATTAGTAATTATTCATTGTGTGATTAGGTCAACATTCAATTCCACCATGAATGCGTGACAAAAGCTTCTGGTGCCAATCTTTACCTCCGTCAAATTTGGCACCTATATACATAACATGAACTCTAAATGAACAGATTATTTTTTTTATATATAAACAAATTAAAGGAAGAAAATGAATGAATCGAGAATCATACTAAAACGAGACAAAAAATAGAAACGATACAAACTTAACTAACAAATAAAATAAGACCTCCCATATAAAACGTGAAGGCAAAACACACAGCCACCTATACCAACACTCAATCAAACCCAGCCTGCAACACACAATCCCAACAGAGTAGCAACTCGGACTCCAGACCCAAAAACTGTGACCAACTCAAGTCGGCTAGACAGATCTGGCTAGGAAACGATTCTCAAACCATATCTGCACTCCAAATTAAGATCTTCAACAACAGGAGGAGATAAGGATGACCAAAGAAGCCCCGAACCGAGCACCTGGAGGGGAACGCCCGACGACTCTAGACAGATCTGGCCAGGAGCCTATTGTTTTCAATTAACTATGGATCATTAACAGTACGATTTTTAACAAATCAAATCCATATCAAATCAACCAACCAATTTTAAATTCAATTATATATCTGAGAATCCAACTCAAATCTAATTCAATTTAATTCTTCTCAATATTATTTTAAACACAATTAAATAATATCAATCAATCAACATACATTACATAAAAAAATTGACTATTCATCCAATCACATGATTTTAAATACAATCATTTGAATCTAATCATTACTCTCCTACTTTAGAATCACAATATTTTCAATCATTATATTTATACCTATTTCCAAAAACACACTCACAATCCAATTCAAAACTCCCCTCAATCACATTTGTTTCAATTTTAGTTTACTTTATTCAATAAATCCAAATCACACCCAAAAAATTTATGTCCAATATCCCACCCTAAATATTTTGTACCATAAAAAAATGAAAAATATAAATGCTTTTGTCTATATTAATGAGAAAATGTATACACCATTCCTAGGACTTGTCCATTAGCTTTCTGATATTAAATTATATTCATTCATGCTGTCACCCTTCCTAACATTTCTTACACATTTTTTCTACTTTCCCAAAATCTATATACTTAGGTGTAATGACCTAAAACTTAAAAAACATATGTAAAAAAAACGATGAGTTATGGTGTGTGTGTGTGAGTCCAGGTAATGTTCCAGTGTACCACCGGAGCAGCTTAAAGGTCGTGGACAGGAGAGTGAGGGTAGCAGAATTGATGTTGAGATGTGTCATTTGTGTTTTAGCCATTCTTTGTGCTGTGCTAATTGCCACTGATACTCAGGTTAAGGAAATTTTCACTATTCAGAAAAAGGCCATGTTTACAGACATGAAAGCCCTTGTGTAAGTCCTTTGATTATGCCCCTTTTTCTTCATTATTATGATTAAAATGTCTTTAATGATTGTTGGGTATATGTAAAGTAGCATATATGATGAGCTTCAATATTTGATGAATTACAAAATATTGTGTTGGAATGCATAATCATTAGGCTGAGTCGACTCGTCGTACATTTTTGTAAGGAAAAATTGTTCCTACTATCAAGACCTTTTTTAAAATTGCAATTTAATCACGACTTTTTTTCTTACTTTTGCAAATTATATCACAATATTCAGTTTATTGCAAATCGGTATATGGGTTCTTAAAACCAACCCCACAAAAGCTGATGTAACCAAATAATAAGTTGAAGATTGTGATATAGTTTGCACGGGTTCTACAAATCGGTGCACTCCTTTGCAACAACACTACAAAAAAAATCTCATATTCTAACGAAATAGCCTACATTAATATATTCCAAAAGAAGTTCCAAAGATATAGTTTCTGTCGGAATTATTCCAACAAAAATTCCAACGAAATTCTTCCGTTTGAATGATTTTTTCATTGCAATTTAGATGAAATTTTATCATTCTAACGACCATTATTCCAACGGTTTTTTATCGTAGGAATATATAATTTCCTTTGGAATTTTTATTTTCACCAATATTTTAACCGTGAAAATGTATTATTGGAATCGTCAAAATCCAACGGAAATTCCAATAGAAAACTCATTCCAACGGAATAATTTTTTGTTGATCTCCATTGGAATTTCATCACATTCTTGTAGTGAAAACTGAAGATTGTGATATGATTTGCAAAAGTAAAAATGTCGTGATTCAATTGCAATTTTGAAAATGGTCGTAATATTAAAGGCAATTTTTTCTTTTTTTAGTAACAATGTGTATTTATGCTATAAATTGTCGATTATATTAATATATATATATATATATAAAAAGGTTTGATTATTTTTTAAATAGTAACTATTTCCCTCCAAAATAATCTATTTCCTATTTCGGGAAATTAATTTAATAATTTATGGTATATTTCAAATGATCACTTATGGAAATTGCGGCTCATTATTTAAGAAAGTAATTAAGCCATAATTTAAGATACCTTGATTACTTAAATAATTTGAATTAATTAGTATATGGTATAAAGTGTCGAAGGAAGTAATTAAGTCATATTTTAAGATACGTTGATTACTCAAAACCTGTGAATTAATTAATATATGGTATAAAGTAGACGAATTTATTTTTGGTATTGATGGTTGTTTATATAGAAAATAAATTAATTAATATATGGTATAAAGTGAGCAATCTTATTTAGATTATTTGATGACTGTTTTTTGGTACGAAATTTCAAATTTGTTGAAAAATTAATCATGCGCAAGCTAATATATTGGTTCTTAGGTGTGGGTTTCATTTTTTCTTCATATGAAATTAACATGATAAAATTACCGTAACTCCAAAAAAATAATATGAACAGATATTTTGATATAATGTGCGTGTATCGATGTTTTTTATAGAAAAAATTCTGGTCAATTTTTTTTTTTTTTTAATTAGTGAGTCGATTTAATTCATTTTTCTTTACGACATTTCATATAACTTTTGTGTGAAATGCACTTTTCATTTTTTTAGCATGATAAAGAGTCGATTTTTTGACATAAAAAATATGACTGGTTGTTTTTACTCAACTCCTTAAATTTTTTGATTTGGATATATTATAAAAAAATAAATTTATTTTAATTAATGCTACAATATCAGTTTTACATTTATATTTATTATTCACATAGATTTTAAAATATATGATAAATTTTACCAAAAGAGTTATATTATGGAATCACTTTATAATCAAATCGAATTTCTGAATAAAATTTTAAAATGACATATTTTGAAACGATATAACGTAATTTATTATCAGTTATGTGCAACGTACGAGTTGTGTACTAATTTTAAATAGATATTTTTATGTAATTTTGCACAATATAAATTTTATATAACACTTTCAATAAATTAATATTGATATATTGTATTACATATTGATTCAATGTATTCCATTTATAAATATTATTTAATGAGAATTTTTAATTTATAAATATTAATGAATTTGTCTTACCCGTTCATTGCACGAGATTGTACTAGTATTATTTTAAAATTATTATAATTAACTGAGCCACATCCGGGCACCTAGCAAGTTTCATAAATTTCTAGAAACAAAAAAGTAGAGTTCTGAAAAGCCCTCCTTTTGCTATGCTGGATTCTGGTTAAAAAATTTAGAATCAGGAACAATTAAATGAAACACTTGATTGTGCCCCCAAAATAATTAACTTTTCTCAATAGTTAGGTCAACGAATTCCTAATTTATTTATTTATTTTGTATTAAAAAATTTGCAGTTTCTTGGTAATAGTCAATGGTTTAATTGCCTCCTATTCACTTGCCCAAGTCTTGAGGTGTGTTGTGAATATGATGAGAGGAAGTGTGCTTGGGCCATTTTCTCACGTGATCAGGTATGCAATTCCACTAATCCGTTCTTGATTACTTAACTTTTTTTTTTTTTTACTAAAATGATGTAAAAAAAAAGGAGTATATATTGTGACATTTATTAATTAATGAAAAAAATAAAAGCCTACTCCCGCCGAGCTTATCATGCCGGTCAGAAGGTGCAAACAGGCCGGCGCCCTCGTCCATTCCAAACTCAATCACCTTTGATGACGAGGACGAATTTCAGATCGACCATCCGCATTCCGATGCACTACTTATGACAGCACCGATCTTAGGAATCAAAGTGCACATGGTCGATACAGGGGCCTAAGCAAGCATTTTGTACTACGACACATTCAAAAAAATGGGCGTAAACATGAAAGAAGTACGGCCGTGCAGAGATAAGATCCAAGGTTTCGACGGAAAGACCACCATGGGGACTTACAAAATTGTGGACTGCCCGAACGAGTACAACGCCATTTTGCATACAAATTATACAAATTGCACGCGACGGTATCAGTTTTCCACTACTCGCTAAAATTTTCGAACCTCCGATGGAAAGGGGATCCATCGGGCAGACCAAAGCGAAGAACGAGAGTGCGTCCTAGCTATTCCCCGAACGTAGATAAACACGGCCAACTCTCATGAATGGGCCGAGATGATGGAAATCGAACCCGAGGTGGAGAAGATAGGAACTGAAGGGGCGGATGATTCGAACCAAGTAAATATCGATGTCGAGTTGGTACCACAAAGCACGGGGGACGACCGCATGCTGGTCGAACAGACAGGTCCGTACCCCGGGGCTGAAAGCGGGGCCAGCCCGGCACAAGAAGAGTCGGATGCCGATTTGGCCACCAAAAAGGAGCCAATCAAGGAAAAGGATGAGCTCAATCCCCTAACCCAATATGAAGAGAAGAAAAAGAGCACAAGAAGGCCAAATCAATGGACGAAGTGGAAATAATTTTCATTGCTGAAGAAACTTGCCAGAAGCATCTGTGGATCGGGAGTAAGTTGCACGGGCCGATCAAAGCTGAATTCACGCAATTCCTATGGAACAACGCATACGTTTTTGCGTGGATCTACGAGGACATGGCTGGCATTGACCTGAAGGTCGCCTGCCATAGATTGCAAGTCGACGCGACGGTCATCCAAAAGACAAGTAAGCTCGGCCCGGACAGGCAACAATCCCTTGAGGAGGAAGTAATCAAGCTAAAAGACAACGATATTTGTCGTATATCTTTCTTCCACTATTGTTGATTCTTATATTATGTATTTCACACGTTCAATGTCTTATATTCGCCAACAAAACTACGCTAAGTTGTTAAATATTATACTTTTCTTGTCATCATTGTGAGTAGAACGATTGTGATAATATATGTTTTGGAGGTCTGGTATTCCTTAGTGGTTTGTCATCTAATATCAACCTTGCTCAAGCACATATTTTTACATTTGTAGTGTTTTATAATTCATATGCGGGTATAGTTTACAAATATTTTAGTCACTATTTCTACTTTAGACTTTCAAATAATAAATGATCGAGTCACTGCCATTATTTTAGCATTCTTGGTAAGTTGATGATAAAGGGAAGGGCGGATTGCAAGAAGAATCCAAAACTAAAATTGAGAATTAAATGAAAACAGAAAGAAACGCGAACGCCGATCAGAATTTCTCCTGCCTAAGCCAAAGGCTCCTCTATTCTTTTCTGCCTCCTTAAGAGACCTATACTCTTGTACTTTAATAAAACAAATTAAGGTTCCTAAGCAAAAGCCCATCCATCACTTTATTCTAATCCTCATTAAATAACTTAACTAAAATATGGAAACTTAAAGTCTTTAATATAGATATGTATCAGTTGATGTCCACCTTTGTCTTGTGGACTTGTTTGTTACTGTGAGTACGAGAGAATCAAAGAAAGGAATTCCAATTGGGTGTGGCAGTATGTAATGTGTAAAGCATTTTTTACTTTTATGGACAAAATTTCGCCATAGGTAAAATTTGAAGTAAGTTTCACTTTGGTAACTGCAATTCTCGACTTACATCCTCAAAAGGGCAGTGGCAATTGGTTGCAACATGACAACTAGTGCAAATGTCATTGTTGTCACGTGTGTTAGAATATTTTTCTTGCCTCTTAAAACTGTTATATATGCTTCCAAGAATGATTGTTCGGTTGCTGCATAAATCCATATGTCCACTTATTCTTTCTTTTCCCAATATTTACTAAGATTTCTTTTCTTTCTAATCTATCAGACATGATGGCACCATCCTCGAAAATGTAAATTTCTTTCCCCAATATTTATTAAGATTTCTTTTCTTTCTAATCTATCAGACTTGATTGTATTATCTTCGAAAATGAATATTCGGTCGGCTGCACCAACGCGGAGAGACACTGGAAATCTCCCAAAGTTCACCAGTGTGTCGTTGACGGCCACATTCTCCTCAAATTTGCGGACTTGTGCACTTGGTGGTGATAAAACCAATATAGAGAATCCAACGTCGTCTTCCACCAGTCAATTCATGTCAAATACTCCTCCTATATGTGCGGTATCAATGACGTACAAAAATACATGTGTGGACAGGAAATTGCTTGAGAATTCGTATTGAGTCTCGACACATCCAACTGATTTCTGTTTCCACTAATGGATGAGGCCCAGCAGAAGTGTCTTAGGTCTGAATATCGAAAACCTTCATCTTATTTGACGATGAAGGAACGTGGCCTAAAATCAAAGTTAATTCAGACAGATTTCGACCAGATGTGTTTTATATTTTAAAATCTCAATTGACAACATTCTCTTCTTAATACATTTCTTAACTTTTTTATTAATTACATTTTATAGGTCTTTCTTCCTGTCATGGAAGAAGAAAATATTGTTATGTTGGTAGAGGCTTTTCCCAATCTGGGGAAAATTAAATTAGAATCCGCTCTTATGACCGATGATGGTAATACTGTACCTACCCTTCGATATTTGATTTTTTTGAACTAGAAGTTTGTGTCCATGGCCAAAATTTGAAGCTATCGATCAGGTCATATTTTTTGTCAGCAATTTCTTCTGTAATACATGTCTCTTGGTACAACATTTAGCTTCTTATTTTTTTCCAAATTTTCAATTCTGCCTTTTATTTTATCCCCATATTTATGCATATATGAATTCCATTTCGGATTATAAATTTTCAGTCCTTAAGGCTGAGTTATTATCTGTGGATATTTTGGGAAGAGAACTTTCTTATGACCAGTTGAAGCGTGTTCCAAGCCGCATGGGCAAAATGCAAGTCATCAAGGTGGGCGACGTTTATGCCTTGGTGGAAACCAATTCCATCTTCGACGGAAGAAGGTTCCGATGCCGTCTGACAAGCCGCAACAAGTTGAAATTCTGATGGCTAGTGGTAAGGAGCAGTTTGGAAATCCGGTAAATGGTTATTTTTGCATACTTTTATTGTTTATTTATATTTATTATTATATTATTTTTCTCTTTGGTTTCTTGATTCGACTGGTATCTCATGCTCCTAATTTTTATTCATGTTTTCAGCTGCCAACAATATTTCAAAAACATGAATAAAAATTAGAAGCATGATAAACCAGTAGAATCAAGTAAACCAAAGGAAAAAACAATATAATGATAAATAGACAATAAAAGAATGAAGAAATAACCATTTAGTGGACTTCTCAACTACTCACCACCACTAGCCATCAGAATTTCAACTTGTTGCGCCTTGTCAGACGGTGTCAGAAACTTCTTTCCGTCGAAGATGGAACTGGTTTCTACCAAAGCATAAACGCCGCCTACCTTGATGACTTGAGTCTTGGCTCTACGGATTAGAACACGCTTCAACTAGTCCGCATATAATAAATCAACACTAAGGACTGAAAATTTATAATCTGAAATTAGAATTCATATATGCATAAATTTAGGTAATAAAATAAAAGGCAGGATTGAAAATTTGGAAAAAATAAGAAATCAAGTGTTGTACCAGGAGCCAAGTATTGATAGAAACGAATCGCTCACACAAAATATGTCATGATCGAAAGCTACAAAATTTGGTCATGGACAAGGAACTTCAAGTTCAAGAAAATCAAATACCGAGGGGTATATACGATATTAGCATCATCAGTAATGAGATCAGATTCAAATTTATTTTGCCCCAGATTGGAAAAAACCTCTGCCAACATAACAATATTCTCTTCTTTCATGACAGGAAGAAAGATCTAAAAAATGCAATTAAAAATATGAAAAAGTTAGGAAATGTATTAAGAAAAAATTGTCAAATGAGATTTTAAAACATAAAACACACTTGGTTACCAACCTTGATTTTAGGCCATGTTCCTTTATCGTCCTATTTGACAAAGGTTTTCAATATTCAGACCCAAGATACTTCTGCTGGGCCTGATCCGTTAGTGGAAACGTAGAAATCAGGTGGATGTGTCGAGACCCCATACAAATTCTCAAGCAATTTCCTGTCCACATATGCATTTTTGTACGTCATTGATACCACACATATAGGAGTATCTGGCAGGCATGAATTGGCCAGTGGAAGACGACGCCAGATCCTCTATATTGGTTTTATCACCACCAAACTGGTGAACTTTGGGAGATTTCCGGTGTATCTCTGCGTTGGTGCAGCCAACCGAATATTCATTTTCGAGGATGATACAATCAAGCGTGATAGATTAGAAAGAAAAGAAATCTTAATAAATATTGGGGAAAGAAAACTTACATATACCATCATGTCTCATATAGATTAGAAAGAAAAGAAATCTTAATAAATATTGGGGAAAGAAATAACAAAGGGCATATGGATTTATGCAGCCAACGGAACAATCATTCTTGGAAACATATCTAACGAGAGGCAAGAAAATATTCCAACACACGTGATAGCGACAACATTTCCACTAGTTGGCATATTGTAACCAATTACCACTGCCCTTTTAAGGGGATGTATGCGAGAATTGCAGTTACCAAAGTGAAACTTACTTCAAATTTTACCTATGTCAAAATTTTGTCCATAAAAACCAAACATGCTTTACACATTACATATTGCCACACCCAATTGGAATTTCTTTATTTGATTCTTTTGTACTCACAGTATCAAACAAGTCCACAAGACAAAGTTGGCATCAACTGGGACATATCTATATTAAAGAGTTTAAGTTTCCATATTTTAGTTAAGTTATTTAATTAGGGTTGGAATAAGGTGATGAGATGAGCTTTTGCTTAGGAACCCTAATTTATTTTATTTAAGTACAAGAGTATAGGTCTCTTAACGAGGCAAAAAAGAATAGAGAAGACTTTGGCTTAGGCAAGAATTTTTCTTATGGGCGTTAATGTTTCTTTCGTTTTCAATTAATTCTCAATTTTAGATTTGGATTCTTCTAGCAATCCGCCCTTCACTCTATCATCAACCAACCGTGCACGCTAAAATAATGGCAGTGACTCGATCATTTATACTTTGAAAGTCGAAAGTAGAAATAATGACGAAAATATTTGTAAACCATACTTGCATATGCATGTATATGAATTATAAAACACTAAAAATATGTGCTTGAGCAAGGTTTATATTAGATGCCAAATCACTAAAGAATACCAGACCTCCAAAATATATATTATCACAATCGTTCTACTCACATTGATGACAAGAAAAGTATAATATTTAATAACTTAGCATAATTTTGCGGACGAATATAAGATATTGAACGGATGAAATACATTATATAAGAATCAACAGCACTAAAGGAAGAAAGCTATACGACAAAATTATGCATAGCGTGTCCGATGGGCTTTAACCAACATCAAATAGAAAAAAAATATAGTTATGACGAAGAAGACTACCGACGTCGAAACTCTGGAAAAAGGTGAGAGGCCGACGAGACCCTTACGAATAAGCCTAGAGAAATGGAGGGAGAATGGTATGAGGCGCCAGGTGGCCATGCTTTTACTTTCCCTAATAGAAATAAATAAAAAACTACTTATAGAAATACGTAAGAAATACTGCTTGCTTGCTCATGCTCACTCTCTGATACTCGCTCCCCTGATAGAATAAGAAACTACTTTAGGAAGAAAGAGTGAAAGGTTATTATTTATAGGGAGACCACTGTGAAAGGCATAAACTGTGAAAGGCATAAACTGTGCATGGCTCTCCCTCCCTCCCTGATACTCCCTCATAGAAATAAATAAGGAACTACTTTAGGAAGAAAGAGTGAAAGCTTATTATTTTATTTATAAGGTGACCAATGTGAAAGGCATAAATTGTAGGGCTGGAATTTTTTTTACCGAACACCGAAAACCGAACCGAACCGAACCGACTTATTTATAACGGTAACCGATAGTCGGTAACCGAATTGTCATCGGTTCGGTATCAGTTCCGAACCCATAAGGGTTCGTTAAAACCGAACTGAACCGATAAGATATTAAAAAAAATACAGATTTTAGATAATAGTGACAGATTAGACATTAATACAGGTTGTGTTAGTTAAATAAACAAATCAGGTCAATTGATAACTAATGTCTTATAGTTTAAAAGAAAGGAAAATGGGATGGACGAATAAGAATCAAGGGGGCAGAAAGTAGAATAGGGTTGGGAGTCTTTCAAATTTGCACACAAATTCCATTTCCTGGGATGATACTCTTCGCTCTTTCACCTCACTTTCGTCAGAAATCAGAAATCAGAAATTCAGAATCGGCCTCGACGCGAGTTCTCCACCTCACCTTCTCACTTGAGTCGCACTCGCAATTGCCCGTCCGCTTCTTCCACTCATCGGTGTCGCTTCTCTCACTCGGTGGAGTTGCGATTTAGGGCTGGTATTTTATGCTTCATTAACAATTGGTTCTTTTTTGTGTGCAGAAGTTGTTAATTGTGTTGTGATTTGGATATGTTGTGTTGAGTTGTGATTGTATTTGAAAGCTGGAACTATTGTTATTTAAGCTTGTTGTTGTGAACTTTGGATTTTTAAGCTTCCTGTTGTTGTGAATTTGGGATTTTTAAGTTGTTGGTGTGGTGTGTTGTATTGTGATTTTTCACTGTTTTGGTCTCTGTATGTGAAATTGTGAACAGCAACAAGAATCTTGAACCATTTTTTTTTCCGGTTTTTTTCGGTTTAAACCGAAACCGAACCGTTTTACCGGTAACCGAAAATCGGTTACCGACTTCTTATCGGTTCAGTTTCGGTTTGAATACTAGTGAAACCAAACACTATCGGTTCGGTTTCGGTTTTTTGTTATCGGTTGGGTTACCGAACCAATTCCAGCCCTAGTAAATTGTGCATGGCTTCCAACACAACTCTCCACAAATAACCTTCTATTAAATAAAAGTAAAAGAAATATATTAAACACCCAAAATATCCTTAGAAGATAAAATATCTACATTACCCTTCTTTAGTTTAGTGCGCCTGAAAGAGAGGAACGCCCGCACTAAGCTTATGGGATAGATTGGACTAGTACCACACACAATTAGACATTGTAATGCAGCAAAGGATGAAAGGAAAACCTATTGCAACTAGGCGGAATAATTTTCAAGACTTACAATTTTAGCAGGTTCGAGTTCAAGTGATTAATAGTGGGACAAGATGCCCTCATCCGCCAGCCATGCCCTTCACTCTCCTAATTAGCAAACCATACAGAGGTACAATGAATTATAATCAAGCAACCAATGTAAGTTGGAGATACATATTTGCACATAATTCTTTCGTAAAATGGCAACTACAAGAAGTCATACTTCCGTGACATGATAGATGATAAGATACTGGCAATTTTTTCCAAACTCAACAAGTACCCTCATTCTCTCACTCATTCTATCATTCTGATCTCAAAATGCATCCAAAAATAGAATTCTAGTCAACAATTTTTGGGCAAATGTGTAATTTCTGAAGATAGGTAACTTGTGCGAAGTGGAAATATCAATCATATCAAAATGAATTGACATTTTTTATTATGTACATCCGAACTGTGATGGAGGAGCAGTTCCAGTTCAAGATGAGTTGGAAAAAAAAAAATCTGCTCTGCAAATCCATGGCCATTCATCTCTCATCTATACTATCTCTTCAGATCTGGAATAAAAAAAAACTAATCCGGAGCTCCAAATGATCCATCCATGGAGAAGCACGTACAGATACTCCTCAACAGGGCTCTCCTTCAGAGTTTTTAATTTTTTTTGTTTTATTACTTGATATATATTATTATATATTTGGGTTTTCCTTCCTCCATCCTTCTGCAAGTGTTCCCTCTTCTTTTATTCCCATTTGCTCTGTGTATATGACTATATATCTGTGTAATCAAATTCAATATTCTTCCCTTTGTTTTTCTAATCTCCCTTTATATTTGGTAGTTGAAGGGTTTATTTTTTTTCCCCTTTTCTTTCAACCCTCGAGTCGAAGCGCCTTAAAGGTTGAAGTCAAAACACCATCAAGACACTCTTTATTACCTCCAAATAAACCATCTAATACTTTTCCAAAGCACAACAAGCAGATTTACAAATAGTAACAGTAAAATTCTACCCGTATTTTATGCATGCATGTATATCAGAAATGGCAGGAAATAATGAGAAAGCTATGTCCTGAATATGAGGTAATGTGTAGTTTCGGACGTTTCTTATATATTTCAATGACAATACAATATCAGAAAACATATTCAAAATGCACTTATTAAACTAACATAATACGTGGTCCAAATGAGGACTAGCAGCCCATCACCTGAATCGAAAAGCCGCTGGTGTTTGGGCAGTCAATGAGGCGTGCAAAGATTTTCCAAATGTTGGCATCTCTCAACTGGTCAAGATCTGAAAGTTTTGAAATAATTACCAGTTATTTACAATTGTTATATATTCATAATACATAATTTTATAATAAAAATATAAATTATTATTTTTATTGTATAAATATTAATATATTTATCACACATACAGTACACGTGTATCGAATTACCTTAAATGGCCTGTGAAAGTACGATTAAAGCTAGATCTAAATCAATTAAAACTACGATAATCCCAGATGCGTAAAAACCGGAAAAGCACAAACAAGAAAAAGGGAAAAAGTGTCCCATGGTTTCAGATCTGGAAGTGCGTATTAGCACCAACGCGGCGCACATTAGTGACATCAAAGGTTTTAAGAAGCTTCTTACCACATAATCGGCCGACGCCGGACCAGGAGGAATGGAGTCGGGGCTTGGTCCGGGTGCTCCGACCGGCTGGTGCGGCTGACGGAGAGTGGCCGCCGACGATAGCCACGGCGACACAGATGAATGCGAGTTGGAAGCCCGTTTTCCAATTCATGTCTTTTTATGCAGGAGGAGGAGAAAAGCAGCTGCAAAACAGAAAAAGTTAGTGACAAAGGAAGTTGAGAGATAAAGAGTGGGTGTGGGAGTGAAGATGAGAGTGAACTGTGTCTATATACTAGATGCATCTGGCTGTGCACCGCACAGCCGACTATAATTTAGTTTTTATTCGGTCATTTAATTAATTGGTATTTTCTCTTACATTAAAAAAAAAATTTAATTTATGTTTTATTATAAAACTTTGCTTTTTCAATTTTTTTTTAGTACATAATACATTATTATATATATGTGTGTGTATATATGAAAATGAACACTGTACCCATGATTGGCAAAAATATAAAATGTATTATAGAATCACATTACCACATGTAAACTTACACAGGGAAATCCAATTTAGCACATGTAAACTCGTTCATACATCATATCTCCCAAAGATGGACATTAGAATCAAATCCAATTTTCTTCCAAACATGATAGAATTAACCATATTCACAACACAGGGAAACACAAATAGACATAGACCTACTGCCATTGGCACAATGTCTTTGAAATGCATGAAAAATCTGTTCAATCACGGAGTGGGCTTAAGAGAAGGGGCACTAGTCAAGATGCATGAATAATTATACTCATAATTACCAACAACTTGATATAGCATGTTGAAGGTTCAGTTACAATAAACAACATTTAATCGGTACATGATCTGTAATGTAATTAAACTTCTTGATGCTCAAATCCTCATCTGTCAAGACGGGATACTCATTGAAAAGAACACAAAATGGTAGACTATCACACTGAATTTTGTCCAATAGAAAGCTACATTTCAAGCAATAACAATAAAAAGGCAAGGCATTACAGGAAAGTTCATTTCCAATCATAGACGAAACTTTAAAGATCCCCTAAAAAGCAAAGCAAGAAAAAGCGTTACAATTATACCATTACTTTGAACCAGGAAAACTGGGTGCATATAAAGGATCCGTCTTGTTTACTTTCGATATAGGACTTTTCATGTACGAGGGCTAGTACTTGTAATCTTGACCGTTCGAACGTGAACAGGTCCAGCTGGTTGCAACATACGTAATCATTCAAGTCCCGAGTGATCATAAACCCGACAATCCCTCCACGATAGCAGTAAGATAAAGCCAGGACATAGTCGTGTGCACCGTCATGCATGAAGAGTAGTCTCTTGAAGGAGCTTGCATTTGGGATCTGAAAGGGCTCATTAGTATGTTAGGTGCTTGTAGGTTGGGCATAAAGGTACAGCTGGTTTCTTATGGGATCCACATTTAGTTTCCGTCAGTGTTCTAGAAGTCGCTAGTCGCCCGCTAGGCGCTCGACCAGCACCTAGCGCCTAGGCGGGGCCTAGAAATCATGATTAAATATCTTATTTTTTATTTATTTTCACTACTTACAAAATAAAAATATCTCAACTTATAATAAATCAACACAACTAAGTCCAAATAATAAAATTAGTATATTATAAAGAAAACGTGATAACAAAATAATATAATTAAAAAAATTTAAAAAAATTGAAAAATTTCCGCCGAGCCCGCCTAGGTGGACCTAGGCGCCTAGCCGCCAAGCCCGCGCCTAGGCCTGACCGATTTTTTCAACCGATTTATGCAAAATTTCAGACATATTCACGCAAATTTTATAGAACATCAAAATTCTCATGCACACGCATAGATACCTTACACAAGTAGACCCCCGACACAAGTCACCCACCAAGGAAAATGTTTGATATCCTGCCCCACACACCAGCCATAACATCCCTGACCAGCCACACAACCTCCGGAAACTCAGGCAGCTTCATCTTGGCCTCAAAATCCCTCGCAGCTTTTGACGGAGGTAATGTCATCTGTCCCATTCACCAATATACACGGGAACACAAAATATGCAGGATTGAAGACCAATGAAGAACAACTATTTCTATATGTCAACACTGTTATTTTGATTATTATTTTAAATGACTCGAAAGATTTTCACTCAGGACAGGGGATTTTATGCATCAGGGATATGATCCTAGGAAAAGTACTTGCTGCATGCAACAGAAAAAGAAAAAGGAATGAAAGAAAAAGGAAAAAAAGGATGTGCCTACATTTCTCTTCTTATAGCATCCATTGCTCTCATCAGACCTCTGTCCTTTAGCTGAAGCGTTAGAGAGTCTGTGTATCAAACGGATTTGAAGGACATTCATTGGACTTCACATCCTGTAATAATCCAAGTATTCTACAGATTAATTCATTAAAGAAATAAGAAGATGGACTTAGCACATAATTCCTCACATATTTTATATCACAACTCCCATCATTGAAGTCCTGATAAAGCCACAAAAATTACCAATAACCTCTCTAAAGGACTTGCCACTGACAGTTTCAGGAAATCCTTCAGTTCTATGCTTTCAGGTGAAATCTTTTCGAGGAACCAAGGCTGAGAACTGTACTTCTCTTTTATATATGACCTGAAACAAACATAACTGGTCAAAAACCTTCATTTGTTAAATCATAATACTTAAAAATATACATGCTATTAGGACAACCAAGGGTCTGTTCAAAATAAGTATTGTTGTTTAAAAAAAATGGGAGTGAAGTCCGCCTATCCATCAACATAAAAAAAACAAATAGTTAGCCTCCTACCGTACAAACCCACAATCACAGGTTAAGTAGAGCGCACCACAATTCACGGAAATCACATCATTGACGAAGACGGGGCAACCAAATTGCACGCACGTCGCACCAGATGTTTTGGACAACGAATCCGCCAACACGGCGTCGTTTCGACAGCCAAAGAAGAACTATTTTATCCTCCAACCCGAGGTAGTTTCCGGGCAGCAAATCCTCCAACGTGATGTCCATTCTGTGACTACCAGCATAAAAAAGTTCAGTTAGACTACAAACACATAAACCAAAATAAACTATGCGAATAAAACTAATCAAATTCATTCCAACTATATCGTACTCATAAATCAGCACAAAATCATAACATGAATCAAAAGCCACCAAATCACATTATCACGACTTCTTCCACTAATTATAGCATTGCGAAAATACTTTGTCGTATTCCTGACAGCAGGACGCATATGAAAACAAGTCATAGAGTTTCACAAACTAATCAAACTGAAATAATAATAAAAAAATAAAAAGGTCCCATCATAATACAAGAACAATGCTATTCTCTTTCCGGTTACATTGTTTGCTTTTTGCTTCACCAACCCAAATGCCTATGGAATAACCAAGCACGAAATAGAATGTGTTACAAAAAATAAAAGGAAAAACGTGGAGAAACGAGCAGAGGAGTACAATGAAATTGTACCAGCCAGTTGCGGTAGCTATGTCATCATCATTTAGAGTTGTCTCTGCGTTGGTCCCTTTTGTTGGACCGAGGCGAGACCCGAACGGCTCCTGGGAGACCAAACTTACAGCCGCCACCGTCCTTGCAGAAACCATCCGTATAAGGGCTCCACAAATTCCTCTCATCGAGTCCTGACAGAAATGCGGCGTCGTTGACCTAAAAACTCCTCTTGTGGAAAGGGTGTGGCTGAGGTGAAGACAAAACGCCGCCGGCGTTCTCGCCGTTCGGGAAGGCCAGGGAATCGCTCCTACCGCCCAAGCTCATCACAGGGTCTCACAGGGATTCGCTCATTTGGAAAGTATCGGCGGCGAACCCTAGTGCTTGCGAAGGAGCGAATTTACGATTAGCTAGCCTTTCTTATCGTATCTCTATATTCACATATTGATTTGTCCTTTTTTCTGACGAAGTGGTTTTGTCGCCGAAAGCAAAAGATTTTTGGGATTCTGTCCCCGTTACGTGAAATTACGCATTGACCCCAAAAAAGCATTTTCAAACAATTGTATTCTCATGTTTTCGAACTAACCAGTGAAGTTACCGGTTCAATGGTTTACTGGTCGAACCAATTTAATAAATATATTTTTTTATTTATTTTATATGTATTATATTATATATATATATATATATATATATATATTTATCATTAATTTTATAGTATATGACATTTCACTAAATAAAAGTTAAATAATTGATATAAACGACAATGTTGAATAATATTGTTAATTATTTTTTTTTATTTTATTTTTATGTTTGAAATTGTAATCTATATTTAAGTTACAGAGAATAGAAGCAACTCTATTTTTTATTTTTTAAATATATTTTAAGTTTTTTATTATTGATGAAAAAATAAAAAGTATAAAAACTATGTGCATAACAAATAACAATAGATTGTTTATTTCTTTTTTAATAAATTGAGAATAAATATAGCCCAATACAAAAATACTACATTTTTTCTTTAACGATTACAATTTTGTTGTATGGCCCAATGTTGGCCCAATAATTCAACAATGACCTTTGTTTGTCAACATATTGGAAACACAAGTAAAAATAATGTGCTATTTAAATAAGTTCACATCAACTCCTTATAAGCAGTGTTTTAAATATCGTATCGGTAAGCATACCGGACGAGCCAACGGTACGCGGTTCAACCAGTTCAACCGGTATTATCGTCTATTTTACCGGTTTTAATAAATAATAAATTAATTTATTATTATAATATAAATGATGTACAAAATTAACTTTAACTAATACTAAAATTAATTAATATCTAATAACTATGTAAACATATTGAAAAATTATGTGTAGAACTTTCAATTTATATAAATAAATTAATAAAAATATAATAAAAAATATTTTTAAACAAGAAATTGGCATAAACCGGTATTTGGCCGGTAAAACCGATATTTTTCGTTATAAAACCGGTATTTTGGCCAAAACGGTATTTAGAGTGTAATCATACCGGTCGGACCACCGGTATCCGGTATTACCGGTAATACCGGCCGGTACGGTACGGTATTTAAAACATTGCTTATAAGTTCTAAAGCTAGAACCGTTGAGTCGTTCAAACCGTTCCCGGTTCACCGATTCAACCGGTTTTGGGCCGGTCAAATGGCTTTGGAACGGTTCTTGGTCCTGCCAGTTTCATGCTTGAAACCGGACTTGAATGAAGACCGGTTCTCGGTCCAACCGGTTGAACCGGCCGATCCGGTCCGATTTTGAAAACCATGGGTATTCTAGTCCCTGATCAAAGCTACGTCGTTTAGAGGGCACAAAGAGAAGAATACAACTGCCACGTGGAGGGCATAGAGACAAACTCACACCACCAAAAGCTGCCACGTGGCAAGCTCACAAAGGCCTCACATGTTTTCTTATAATGTTTTTTTTTTTTGTTGGCCATCTAGACAGTTTTTTCTCTGAACATTTTCCAATTAGGAACTTTGAAAACACATGATAGACGATGAAATAACACAATTAAATTAATTTAAACACATGTCCGACCGTGTTCATTGTAAAAGTCATGTCTAGTTACTAGTTATATCCATTGTTCAACTATATATGTTTTACCATACTCAATGTCAGGTCTAAAGAAAATAGTTGAACTAAAGTTTTTGCATCCAAATAAGTTGCCTCTATTGCTTCGCTAGAGAAGGTGATGATACTATTTTCTCTTTTTGGAAAATCAAATTCAAAACTGAAAGTAATTCCTTGTAACGACTGAAATTGTTTTGAATTTACTTTCATTCGAAGTTTAAAGCAAAATACAGAACCGAATAGGGTGTGGATAAATGGAAGGATGAGAGAAAGATAGAAAAAAATATTAATGATATAGAATTCCAATATGTAAGGTCTATGAGTCATCTGTTAAAAGACAGTGTAATAAAGCATCAATATTAATTGATTCATCCATAATGAATATAGTAAATGAATCCACGTAATAGCAGAAAAAAATCAAGAGCTTCGAGCCAATAAAGACTAAGAAGGTTGACTCAAGAATAAATTGGATTATGAGCTCCGTTGTATAATTCTGGCCTAACCATTAAGTACGGAGTGGTGGGAACGATGAAACCTGTGAATACAAAAGATTTTATTGAACAACTGAAAGTAATTCCACTGTAATCAAATTTACATTTTAGGTCAATCTATCTTTTCTCAGGCTTGTTGACCGATTCTGCCCCACACATACCCGAGAAACTCGAACAACTATCAAGCTACATCTTTCATGCCAAGTTTTTCTCCCCTTGGAGAATATCTAAAATAAAATGAGCTCTACTTATAAACAAAATATTTATTGTTATATACATAAATATTATTAGAGCCCATAACATGGATTGTGTTCATATATGAATCCTAATCTTGATAACATTGTAGCAATATTCATATCTTTTTTCCATGCAGGAATGGGAGTACTCAGAAGCCTCCATACACGACTTCATTATTAATAAATGGAATTAATGAATGATGAATAAACACTACTTACTACTCACATTATTTGGTTTCATGTATCTTCATTTTTTTTTTTTACAAACTTTTTATTACATTAAATCATTTATTAGTATATATGACATAACGTAATGTATTACCAAAATACTCCTAGCATGCATTCAAGATTACTCTACTTATTAAAATATTATTCATTTAGTCTCATTTTAATCTACAATCTCACCAACACTACAATTATAAATTAAAAAATAATACTATTAAATATTTTTTAACAAAACATATTCATCTTCACATAAATATATATTTATTATTACCATTCTTATTAATTGATATTTTAATATTTTTATATAAGTATGTGTTTTAATCATTATCTCATATAATTCATTCACAATCACAAATTTATCGTTTTTTATAAAAACAATATTATTTCACCTTTTCATCTTTCTCTTTTAGGACAATACAAAATTAATATTCCAAAAACTCTTACATCTGTTCGCACTTATATATTCTCGCGCATTGTGGTTTTGCTATGGAGCCAACAGTTGGCTCCATAGTGGAGCCAACCTTCTATATACATCAAATACACCTACCATATTCATAAAATTATATTAGTCTCTCATTGAATTTCCAAAAAAAATTACATTGTGCCAACTAATACGCATGCCAATAAATATATCATGTACAATAAGATTCATAAACATCAAATATAAATAATTCAATATATTTCTTTAAAATGAAATAACAAAATAAATTTGAAAATCAAAGGAGTAATAAAACTGAATGAGCTGTGTCAAGCAAGACCAGTCTCTCCATATCTCTCTTTTTCTTATAATTTCTTGGGACAACAAACCGTTGCCCCTTCCCAGAAGAAGACTGTCCAAAAATCTTTAAGGCCTTCCTCATTAAATGATGTTTCTAAGGTCTGACAAATTAGTAATTATTCAGTGTGTGATTAGGTCAACATTCAATTCCTCCATTAATGCGTGACAAAAAGCTTCTGGTGCCAATCTTTACCTGCGTCAAATTTGGCACCTATATACATAACATGAACTGTAAATGAACATATTATTTTATTTATAAACAAATTAAAGGAAGAAAATGAATCAAGAATCATACTAAAACAAGACAAAAAACCGAAACGACACGATACAGACTTAAGTAACAAATAAAATAATATCTGGCTAGAAGACTATTGTTTTCAATTAACTATGGAGCATTAACAGTACGATTTTTAACCAATCAAATCTATCAGCCAATTTTAAATTCAATTTTTATTTATGAGTTCATATATTTTTAACTAACAATCAATCAAACCTAATCACATTTCTCATATTTTTGTGTAACACTAATCTTAATCATTATATTTAAACTCATCTCCAAGCACAAACTCACAATCCAATCCAAAACTCCACGCAATGACATTTGTTTCTATTTTAATTCACTTTACTTAATAAATCCAAATCACGTCCAAAAAAATTATGTCCAGTCCCACCCTAAATATTTTGTACCATTAAAAAAAATGAAATAAAAAATATAAATGTTTTTTTTTGTCTATATTAATGGCACAACGTAAACGTATACACCCTTCCTAGGACTTGTTCATTAGCTTTCTGATATTAAAGTGTATTCAAGCTGTCTCCCTTACTAACATTTCTTACACATTTTTTCTACTGTCCCAAAAAACATNGATGAGTTATATTGGTGTGGGTGTGAGTCCAGGTAATGTTCCGGTGTACCACGGGAGCAGCTTAAAGGTTGTGGACAGGAGAGTGAGGGTAGCAGAATTGGTGTTGAGATGTGTTATTTGTGTTTTAGCCATTCTTTGTGCTGTGTTAATTGCCACTGATACTCAGGTTAAGGAAATTTTCACTATTCAGAAAAAGGCCATGTTTACAGACATGAAAGCCCTTGTGTAAGTCCTTGATTATGCCCTTTTTTTTTATTATTATTATTGATTTGTCTTTAATGATTGTTGGTTATATGTAAAGTAGCATATATGATGAGCTTTCATATTTGGTGAATTATGAAATCTTGTGAAAGTAATGCAGAATCGTTAGGCAAGTCGACCAGTCAATTACTCCTAATATAAAGATCTTTTTGAAAATTGCAATTTAATTATGATATTTTTACTTTTACAAATTATATCACGATCTTCATTTTGTTGTAAATCTGTGCACGAGTTCTAAAACCAGCACCAAAATAGCTGATGTGGCAAAAAAAAGTTAAATATTGTGATGTAGTTTGCATGGGTTCTACAAACAAACTGAAGATTGTGATATAATTTGTAAAAGTGAAAATGTTGTGATCAAATTGTAATTTTAAAAAGGATCATGATGTTAAGGATAACTTTGTCTTTTTTTTAATAAATTATCGATTGCATTAATAATATTTTAAAATTATTATAATTCATTGAGTCACATCCAAGCTCCTAGCAATTTTTATAAATTTGTGAAAATAAAATTAGAGTTCTGAAAAGGACTCCTATTGTTATGCTGGATTCTGGTTAGAAAATTTAGAATCAGGAACGATTAAATGAAACATTTGATTATGCCCCCAAAATAGATACCTTTTCTCAATAGTTAGGTCAACAAAATTCTAATTTATTTATTTATTTGTATTTGAAAACAAAAAAATGCAGTTTCTTGGTAATATCCAATGGGTTAGTTGCCGCCTATTCACTGGCCCAAGTCTTGAGGTGTGTTATGAATATGATGAGAGGAAGTGTGCTCTTCAATAAGCCCTTGGCTTGGGCCATTTTCTCAGGTGATCAGGTATGCAATTCCACTAATCCATTGTTTAATACTTTAATTTTTTTATTAAAATGATAAAAAAGAAATGAGTATATATTGTGACATTTATTAATTCATAAAAAAAAAAAACTCAATTTCATGCATTTTGTGTTGGGCTCGGCCCATCTCAGGTGATGGCCTACTTGACCCTGGCTGCAGTGGGGGCCGCGGCCCAATCAGCTGTCTTGGCCAAGTTCGGCCAGAACGAGCTGCAATGGATGAAGATATGTGATATGTACGGCAAATTCTGCAATCAAATCGGGGAAGGCATAGCGACTGGGCTCCTCATGAGCCTCTCGATGGTCGTATTATCGGCTATTTCGGCATTCGGCCTCTTTCGTCTGTACGGAGAAAACAAATCGAAGTTCGTCGGAAGGTTGTGAAAATCGGGTGCTAGGTTAAATTTGTCTCCATGTATGTGAAAGATATGGTTCATTTGGAAGTGTAATAAAGAGAATGGATGTTTTCTTTTGGTTGTGTGTTTTGGTGGAATATAAATAAGAATATGTGTCCAAAGATTTGGTGCATACTTTGGACATTTGATCAAGAAGATTGGCACTACAAGTGTTTTCCATACTATGGCTATCCATGTTTTTATCATTTTTATTGAGAATGTTCATTTTCTTTTTTGTTAATCTTCATTATCTTAAGCATGATGTTGAGTGAGTTTTCCCAAAATTTGAAGTTTTTAATTCAATATTAATCTCTATTATTATAGAGTTTGTGTTGCTTCTTAATTAAATGTTTGTTATTGTTTATCATAAGTGCACATCACACGTTAGGCTATTAACTATATTTAAATTTGAGCACAATGTAATTAAAGAATATATGTTAATATTTCTAAGATGAATATTAAACTAAGAAGACTTTAATTTCATTTGACAAATATACTATTTGTATATGTGAACTATAGCATGTTGTAAGATATAAAGCAAAAGAGTGAAATAAATTATTCAACCCAAACAAAATTGGCCATTTTTGTGGAAATTCAGAAACTTGTGTGCATACATCAGACATTAGACCCACCAAGCCAGGCCCAACGCCTTGTGTTTTTATTTTCACATAAAAAGATCTATCAAATACCTATATTCGATAAGACATTTTATGAAATATCCATGTTTTTGTTGCTCTAAACAACTATGATATATTTATGAAAACTAGCACAATTGTCTTTTGTTAGTCAATTATGGTCATATTTAACACTAAATTAGTAGATATTTGATGATTGGTCAAATTAACAAATAGCGTATGGTTAATAATTAGTTATTTAACATATAAATTATTAATATTGCAATTAGTTATTTCAAAATTACTAAAGCTTTTTCTTTAATCCAAAACGTTGTTTGAAATTATTATTTACCAAACAATAAAAATAAAGGTCTTGTCGAGTCAAACTTCTAATTTGACTTTAAGTTTTTAATTTGGGTGGGCCACAAAATACTAATTACTAGTAATTATTAAACAAGATAATTGCAATTGTGAGAAAAGGGTATCAACCGTAGAAGGGTTACCTCGATTTGGTTGATGTTATCAAACATTTTACTAAGATAAACCCCAAAACAAGAAACTAAATATGTGAATAATAATGTGGTCTTCCGGCCTCCGCAATTCTTGTGTGTTCCATTCACGGACTCAACTCATTAACTTAACGAGATTATAATCGAGCTCGAATTATGTCTTGTGTGAATGCGTTTATGTTAGTTCTCGATAATTACGTTTTGTAGTTTTTGTTTTAGTGATGTAGGGTTTGCCATTTTACTTGTTCAATTAGGTCGTATGGTTGTTACAGTTATATATTGATGTTAGTTGATAATGGACTTTATAATCGCCTAAGAGCTATAATATTGCTATTATTTGGGGGGAAAAAATACAATCAAATCGTTGCAAATCAAAGCAATGCAACTCGTGAAAAATTCATTTAAATTTGTATTAAAAGTAGGTATACAATTCATGTAAAAAAATAAATGTACATAAGATTCAGAAATTAGGTAAATCTTATGGTTTTAGGAATCACCAATAATCTTATCAATAATTTAAGGGTGGGTATTTATTTTGAATCTTTATAAATTTTTTAAAATTTTAGGAGTTCACATATTCGTTTAAGATTTTAAGAAGTTTTAAAAAATCATAAAATATTTAATTATTTATTACTTATTTTAATCATAAAATATATTTTTTTTTAGATTTATTGAGATTTTGAAGTCGAAATACAAATACTCAATCTCATTTTCAAACATGAAATTTATAAGAAATCCAATTAAATAAAAAAATTAAAAAAGTTTTAAATTTTATAATCTCTTAAAATATTACTCGATATTTAATGTAGTTTTTAGTTATATTTAAATTTAAACAAATGGGCCCTCAACAATCAAACTAAAAATATTGAATAAAGAAACGAGCCTTAAGATAATTTAACTACAAATTACGTTGCTTTTTATGAAATTTTAAGTTTACCCAACATAGAATAAATCAATAAGTTATTCTACCCATTACTCAATCAATAGCCTACATTGTCCATATGATAAAACATTAGTTTTGATAATTGTTGGTGGCCTAAAAGAACTAATAAACATTCTTATGTGAATTTTATGATATTTATTTTCTGGAAAAGTATAAATATGTTTAATTATCTGTCAGTATAGCTAACAACAGTCTTATTACCAATTAAATTTACGATATAAATTCATTAAGCAGCCATTGAATTCCAAATAATAATAATTAATAGTAACAACGAAAATGAAATCAGTTATTGGGCGATTTGATTTTTTTTTTTTTTCTTTCCTTCAGTTTGCATCCCTAAAATATCAGTGAAGAATAGATATACCGTAATTAGAAAGTCCAAAATTCGCGTTCCGATTGCCCTCTTTTTGTCCCAATTAGGGTTCTTGAGAACAACATTTCTGCGTACAAGACACTTGACACTCGAATTTCTCAAATTCTTCATTTTTTGGAACCATGAGGATTGTAAATAGTTGAGGGGATGAAGCTATTGTGTAAATTTGTGTAATTTTTAACAGGAAAATCCTCTGTTTAGTAGATCAATGGGTCGCTCCCGTGGAAATTTTCATGCCGAAGAAGATCCTAGCCAGAGGTTTGTGTTTTCTTGTGTCTTTTTGCCTTTTTGGAGCGCCGTTTTTCGTATTCGTCCTGCATTTAGCTCAAGATTAAGTAGCACATTGTGTTTGTTGTTTTATGCTAGCTGCATTTTCAAATGGTCAATCAGTAATGGTTCAATTTTTTCGTGATTAGAATGTAGAATCTTTTTTCTCTCTTGTTTCCTGATGGGTTTGTGTTGTTATTGTTGTATATTCAGTTTAGTTAGCTAGCTGAAGCCAGTGGCTGGTTAACAGAAGAGATCCAAAGTACATGTCTGGGAAAAGGGGAAATTAAGCAATTTGGGTTGTGGGATAAAATTGCTTCGCTTTTTACTTTTTTTTTTTTCACTTATTTTTCTGAATATATTTATCTCTGTTACTGTTGTGCTAGTATGATCCTGCCATGGATCATCATGCGTAATGTGAGCTTGCATAGGATTTTTATTATTTGTTTGATTTTCAGAGTGTGTTTTCTGTTTGGATTTTCATTTGTAAGGAGTTTCTCTCTCTGTATGTGCATGGTGTGTGAACTTTGGATTCCAAGATTTTGCACCATCAAGATTGATTTATCTTTAGCATGTCGTGAAGTTCTGCTTCTTATTCTATCATATCGTGCGATTAATTTCTTTTGCTTCTTGCTATAAGGCACTGATTGATGTTGGTTAAATCATATCTATTTTGTGCAATTTTCTTTTTCCCTCAGTGCAATTAGTCAGAACTTGTTTCTTGTGTTACTTCTTTAATTTCTTTGGAACATAATGCCTTTTTTCAGATCAAGAAGAAAAAAGAATGCATCAAGTGGAGAAAATTTAGAATCTGTTACAGCAGGTAATCTGTTTTCTGTTAAAAGTTGCATTACCATTAGTGGCTACAATAAAATAACTTTGCAGCATATAATTTGTGTTAAAATAGATGAATACAATAGTTTTCCGACTTGAATTAAACAGTGTCTTAATGTTTTATGCCATCTTTGTAATTTTTGGCTTATTAGTAGTCGCGCTTTGTCTTGCTATGTGTGGACCTTTAATTTTTGGTTGTTTCAGGACAAGGTACTGGTGATGGAAAAGGTGCATTATACCATTGTAACTATTGCAACAAGGACATTACAGGGAGGATTCGTATAAAATGTGCTGTATGTTCTGACTTTGACTTATGCGTGGAGTGTTTTTCAGTAGGTGGTGAGGTTCATCCTCACAAAAATGGCCATCCATATCGGGTTATGGTGAGTAATTTATCCGAAGTTGTCTATCTAAATTTAGCCACTATTCTCTCAGATGTATTTATTGATTATATGCTTCACCTTCTTTTGGGTTTCTTGTTTTTATTTATTTATTTATTTTTTCTTAAAAAGTGGATATATAGGAGTTTCACTGGCCAGCTGTTTGGGATTTCTGTTGTAAAAATTGTAATAATTTAGTATAAATGCGTACTGGTCAAATCTGTTGCATTTTTCTTGCATCCTCCTGTTTCTTTTCTGGCAAAAAAATTGTTATTTTTTTTCCTTAAAATAGTAAAGGTGTTTAATTGCACTGAATGCTGGTGGTCTGAATCATGTTTATGATGTATTCAGGACATTCTCTCATTTCCTCTCATTTGTCCTGAATGGAATGCTGATGAAGAAATGTTACTTCTCGAGGTAATCCATATATATATTTTATAGAAAAAAAATTAATAAAGAAAAGTTCCATTGAGGTTTGATCTAATTGCACAAAAACCTAGTTAACTTCCAAATGAATATAAATGTACACTTGTTTTCGATTCAACGTTTAAATTAAAGGGCTAACTGTAATATTTTAACAGACTGATAGGGGAATTTTAAAATGAAGTTCGGGGGTATTTTTTCAAGATTTTATGTTTTTTCCTTAATTGTAAATTTATTTACCACATGAGCAGGGAATTGAAATGTATGGCATGGGAAACTGGGCCGAAGTTGCCGAGCATGTCGGTACCAAGACAAAGGATGCGTGCATTGAACATTATAGGAATGCTTACCTTAACTCACCTTACTTTCCTTTACCTGTATGAACTCAACAGAAATAAATAACTTTTTTTTAGTGACTTTATATTCTGTTTCAAGAAAAAAACTTCATGAACTGCATTTCTTGTCTCAGGATATGACGCACGTTGTTGGTAAAAACAGAAACGAACTTCTTGCAATGGCTAAAGGTCATGTCGAAGATAAAATAGGTGTGTTGTCATTGAATTATGTAGCTCTGCATTTTATAAAGAAGCTATGAGGTTTCTATATGCTTTTCGGCATATGAGATGCTTGTTAATAATATTGCGCTGAGTAATTTGATTATACATGTTTTCTTTTGACAGGGGATCGTCAGATGAAAGTGGAATCTCCATTTTCCCCTTCAAGAGTCAAGTATAGTAATAAACTAATAACTTCTGAATTAATTACAAAAGATATCCATGAAGTTTAGCCCATTTATAAAAACAATTAAGAAAAACAGAGACTTTTTAAAATTACAAATACCCTCTGACATTTTTTTTTATTTATTTGGTGTTGAAAAGCGCATCTTTGAGATTGGGGGTTTGTTTGTTAGGTAATTACCAATCTCAAAGGGATATTTAATTATTTATGATTTTAAAAGATAAAAGTTGGTTTTATCTTAGGTCTTAAAGGCCAAACCTTGGGGGTTAACTTTTTTTTTATTATCTTTAATTTCTTTATAAATATTATCCCTAATTAGAGATATATATTTCTAAACCTTTGTTTCTCTTCTCTCTCTCTCACACACAAGGGTTGAAGATTCGTATAAAACTGGACCTAGTCGCTTGCCTTCCAGTACAGGTAACTAGAATTTTTATCGGCGAAAAACTCATAAACCGACCTGCTGTAATTTCATAACACTTTTTCCTATTCAGAAATTTACAAATTATTCATGGAAAAATCAAATCTTGCAGGAGCTAAAGTGAATAAAAAGGGGTCAAGCACGGGCCACGGCAAGGATAATAGTGATCCTCTAAAAATGGAGGGTTTGTGTTCCCTGCTTACACTTTTTCCCGCAAATTTCAAAATTTGAAACTAATGTTTTAATTTAACTGATGTCTCCTTTTTATTTAATCTTGGAAAAAATTATTGACCGACCATAATTACAAATTTTGAAACTAGTGTCTTAATTTAACTGATGTCTCCTTTTTAATCTTGAAAAAAATTATTGACAGACCATAATTCCAAATTTTGAAACCAGCGTTTTAATTTAACTGATGTCTCTTTTTTTTTTAATCTTGAAAAAATTATTGACGGACCATAATTCCAAATTTTGGAACTAAATGTTTTAATTTAACTGATGTCTCCTTTTTAATCTTGAAAAAATTATTTTCAGACCACTTATCTGGGCGAAGCTTTGGTGGCAACAAGCCGAAAGCCGCCAAAGTCGATGCCCCGTCTTCAACAGACGCAAGCGGTTATAATGCTAAGAGAGAAGAATTTGATCCTGAGTACGATAATGATGCCGAGCAATTGCTTGCCGACATGGAATTCAAGGAAGGTGAGCCAGAAGTCGAGCGTCAGCTCAAACTGAGAGTGCTTCGTATATATTCGAAGAGGTAAATTTTGTACATATTATTTCAGCTCTTTTGTTTTATAAGTGAATTTATTTCAGAGAAAATCTGGATGGAGGAGGAGAAATCCATTTAGGGTTGTATTCATTTGGGATTTTGAGTGACATTTTGAGACTTTTTAAGATTTTTAAGAAGTGAAATCTTTAAGTTTGGAGGTGAGATTTGGAGTGAGATTTGGTATGTGGTCAACAAACCTTAAAGTCTTAACGAATTCTAGTAGTCTCAAATAATAAGTTAAATACGTCTGGATTGCTGAAGTCTCAAAATCTTTAGAAATCCCAAATGAATACACTCCCTTAATGTATCTCTCATATTTAAGTTATGAACTACTTTGGAAAAACTACCAAAGAAAAAAAAAATAAAAAAATTCAGTTTGCTATTTTACGGAAGATAATTGAGATATTCTATAATTACTAAGCAAGCATAAAGCCTTTATATTTTTTTGATGAAATGTGAATTATCTATTGTATGTATGTTTATACTCTTTAAGTTCATTTATTTTGTATTGACAGGTTGGACGAGAGAAAACGGAGGAAGGATTTTATTTTGGAAAGGAATTTGTTGCAATACCCAAATCAGTATGAGGGCTTATCTCAGGAGGAGAAGGAATTATGCAGACGTTATGATGTTTTCATGCGTTTCCACTCAAAGGAGGAGCATGAAGAACTACTTAAAACCGTTGTGTCTGAACATAGGACACTCAAGCGAATTAGAGAGCTCAAGGTAAAATTCCATTTACGTTGTTTTATTCCAAGAAATTATATTGAGCGAAAAAAAAATAATAATAATAAAAAATAAAACTATGATGAAGCACTGCAACTGTTACTCACTAGCTGTCGAGAATCTCAATTTGTTTATTCACAAGATTGATTCATATTTATATTTAGTGAGATGTCCTTTTGATGTTTGTTCTTTGAAGAGTGAGCAGTAGTGATACAAAAGACACCCTTTAAGGTTCATATGGTTCATTAAANAGATTTCATAAATCTTATGTGCTTGTTTATATTTATTTATTTATACAGGAAGCACGAGCTGCTGGTTGCCGTACATCAGCTGAAGCCGACAGATATCACGAGAGGAAAAGGCGGGAAACTGATCGCAAGGAAAGTTCTCAGGCGGGGCCCAGCAGCCAAGAAAGTCTTAGCGTGCCACTTTCTTCGGATTCATTCGGCACGTATTCGACCATGACATCAGCAGGCCAAGCCAACTCATCAACCGATTCTGATTTCATGTCGATTTCTGGGGTCAATTTGCTGTCTGAATCGGTAAGTGTGCTGGAACTGTTTTCTGCTGCCTTTCCACGTGTTATTAGTGACATGGATTACTTAAGGGCGTGTTGGATACAAATATATCTGCTCCAAACGGATTTTTTTGGTTAACCAGAGTTAATTTGAAAACAAAAAAAGTGGTATGGTTAGTTGTTGTGTGATTTTGAGTTTATATTATAATAATATTTAAAATAAAATAACTAAAGTTGATTTGATGTAAAAGTAGGAGAGAGATGATGTGAAGTGATGATGGTTAGTTAAAATTATGTTAGTAGATGAATAGTAAATTAAAGTTTATGTGACGTGTAAGGATTGATTGATTGGTATTATTTAACTATATAGATAATATTGAGGATAGTGGAGTTGAGTTAAAGTTGAGTTAGACTTTGAGTATGAATTGAAAAAAATTGTTAACAAACGCCCCTAAATGTACCATACTGTTTTCTTCTTTTTATTTATTTATTTATTATTATAACAAATAGCCTTCAACGTTTGCTTTAAAGATTTTATATCTTTATATTTCCTGCTCAATCTTTAACCATCTTCAATTAAATTTCTCGGTAGTTTTAGCCGATAGTCTGTAAGAACTTTATATACCGTGAGTTTCTGTACTGATATGCTTTTATTTTTCAATCAAATACTGCTATAACTCGTCATTCTTACGGCACTATTTTTTTTTCAATTATTGTGAACACTAGTTTCAAATCTTTAATTTATTTACAACAACATAGCCTTTTAGTCCCAAGCAAGTTGGGGTAGGCTAGAGATGAAACCCAAGAGAACCAATGGTAAAAATCTTTAATTTATTTTNTTGTAGCAGAGTTGCAAACATGATCAAAATTTGTCTCGAAAAAAAACATTAAAAAGTCGAGCATTTAGTTGCAAATCTTCGCCTGACTTTCCGAAGTGAGACTTGAATATTTAAAAGCCGTCTAGAAATATAAAGTCGAGTATTTCTTAGTAGTTTTACTCGGGGTAAAAATTTTTATAAACCACAAACATTGTTTTGGATTTGTTTCATGAGTTTTATTCTTTTTTTCTAACAGGAGAAACAACTTTGCCGTGAGATGAAGTTAGCCCCTCAACAGTATCTGAAAATTCAGGAGGATATGACTACAAATTTTCTGACCGGAAATATCACCAAAAAATCCGATGCTTATTCCTTCTTTCAGGTCGAGCCTAACAAAATCGACAGAATTTATGACATGCTAATGAGGAAGGGGATTATTATTTCTCAGTAACATACATTCATATTCAGATTTGTCTAAATATGGCATTGGATCTTGTTCGAGGTAGCATAATACTGTAGGAAAAAAGAAAGCTTTTATAAGTCCGGATATTGTGTTTATAATCGGGAGCCAGTCGAGCAATTTTAATGTTTTGGGGTTTGATGTGCCCTGTAGTTATGAATCATAAACCCATCATAGTTCATGACTGAAATTTTTAATTGAGGTTTGTGTGGATCTTTTACTATTAAATGTTACTGTTTCTTTGCCATAATCATTAATCATATTTATAGTTTAGTATTGTACAAACTCAGCAGGTCAGCTTGTGGGTATCAAACTATTTTCCAAAATTTTCTTTTCAAGAAACTTTTTTTTAGCAGGTGAATTTTTTCAGAAAATATTCTATTTACTTGTTTTATTTCCTCCAAGAATCAATAGTTATTATTATTATTATTATTATTATTATTATTATTATTATTATTATTATTATTATTATTATTATTATTATTATCTTATCTCTTACTGTTAACTATCATTATTGGTATACACTACACTTAGTTTTCCAGCCATTGCCGTTAAGCTATCATCACCAGTTCTTTCTAGGCTACGAGTTAATGATTTTTTTAGTTGCATCTCTATCAATATTTCAAAAAATGGAAAGTTATTTTTAACAAGTATGCATACTTTTATACAGGCCCTCTCCAACATTTTTTGGGCCCAGAGCGAAAAATAAAAGGGTAATTTACACCCTTGCTTGTGTGATTTGAAAATAATTGCACATATACGATTGAAGCAACAAAAATTGCATCAATACCAAATCATAAGCAAATAATTAGCAAAATGCATAATATTCAGTTACCAAAATAAAAATGATTGTGTTCCTTAATTATCGTAACCGGAGACATTTATAATAAGAAAAAGAACGGAGCATCCCCAGATATTCCACCCCCCTCCACCGGCATCAAGCGAGCCTGATGGCGTGGCTCGCACGCAGACCGCGTTTGCTCTTGGAAACTTTGAATCTTTCGCTTCCTTCTATTTTTTCCGATCAAACTCGATAGCTTCAGGTCCGGGTCACTGGAGGGACCCAAGAATGATGAGCTAATCCTGAAGAACGAGGCGCCCAGGTTGATGGAAGATATGTCTCCCCTTTTGAATGTCCTATAGAACAAGGCGCCCAAGTATATGCATTTTGAAACATATATTAAAAGTGTTTGATGGCGTGGTTGTCGTCAAGCGAGCCTGATGGTTATTTTGGATAGTTTATGTCTTTTTCATATGTTTGATGTTGTAATATTGGGTAATGGTGGATGTACATGACCAAAACCAAGATTTGAAGTTTACTGACTTCATGTTAATTTCTGAAATTTCATTGTAGACATCATGAAGCCATTGTTTGGTTCTTTTCTGTTTCCTTACTTGCCATATAATATTTACTGTATATTTACTGTATATGTTGCTATATAATATTTACTGTATATTTACTTGTGTTTACACTCCGTAGTTTTTTAGTTTATGTTGCGTATATGTTGAGTTTACATATTGTTTATTTTACTTTACATATACTGTATATTTACTTGTGTTTACACTCCGTAGTTTTTCAGTATATGTTGAGTGTACATATACTGTGTATATACTGTACATATATTATACATATATTGATATAAACTAATTTCAATGTACAGATTAATCGGCGGATTTTAATGTACTGATTAATTACACAGAGTCCAAAAACCCTAAAAAAATCGAACCAAAACTTTGATTTTCCTGCAACACCTCCGCGGCGGCTCCTCCTCCTCCGGCCCCTCCACCACCTTCCCGCTCTCCAACCGGAACGATCTTCTACTCCCGTTCTTAAAACAGAAAACTCCATTACCTTAGCGCAGAAAACCGGATCTCCGCTCATCGCCGCCGATCCCTGATTTCTCCATCGTCTTTCCATCCATCCCCGGTGGATTCGCGCGATGCCACCGCTCATCGACGGGACACTCCCCATACATTAAACATATTTCAACATTCATACCCAGATTCTCCTCAAAATAAGAAGAGGACACAATTCCCAAATCGTCGTGAAGAAGTTCACCCATTTTTAATTTAATCGAACTACTCCGGACAATGATAATTAAATCCAGAAACTATGGAGAAGAAAAGGAAGAAAAAAATGCAACAGAAGAGGCTTAAAAGAAATTAAAATACAAATACAAGATTGTGAGTAAGTAGGGTTTTTGGGATAGAGCTTTCTTCTCCACCTTCTCCGTCGTTGGGTAGTATTTGCAGAGAAGATGAGAGCAATAAATCACTTGTAATAACTTCCTTAAAAACTGATGTTACCAAATTTATTATATAATTAACTTGTACATTAATTTCCTCGTATAGTTGCAAATAAAATATATTTCTTTCGTTCCTTTGCAAATAATTATATGTGTGTGTTAATGTAATAAAGTTGGCAATGAATGGTACACCACGTAATTTCCTCAAAATAAAATTAGGCCCCCCTAATTACAATATTGAATAATATATTTTTAATATTTTATTAATAACAACTTCCACTTCTCAAGTAGGAAAGAACCTTTCCTGGATAGACAAAACACAAAAGGCTCTTTCTATATATTTATTATATTTTTTATTTATATTATTATATATATAATATTTTAATATTTATATATGGGGCCCCAATTAATTGGGGGCCCTGTGCAGTTGCTCACCCTGTTCCCCCAAAAGCCAGCTCTGCTTTTATATACAAAAGACATACTTTAAACTTGTAAATCTTTTTGTGTAAATAATACTAAACACATCTAAAAATATGTACTGCAAATACTCAAAAGTTCAGCCAATCCATATGTTAATTCGTTGAAATTTTTTTGATACAAGAGTTAAAAGGAACAATAAATTGAATCGAATACCAAAAATTCAAATGTAATACTAATTTAAAGCCTACTTTGAGACATAAGATGGTTTTATGTCCATCACGCTATGATATATTTATACTTCTCTTTTAGGTCCAAATTTTATGGCCTTCAAACTATTGGTGACCTAGCATGATGGTCTTGAGTAACTAACTCTATAGTTCCCTTTCATCTCAAAATTAGTTCGTATGTGTATGGTAAGCATTATAAATCAGTTTATAATTTATTTATTTAGTTTATATAAATTTTTTGTGTTTATATTAGTTTGGTTTTAGTAGGACAACTTTCTAAAACAAAATCATGTTTTCCTGAAATATTTCTTTACGTCGCTTTTCAGAAAAATCTATCGAGATTTTTGTTTCAGCAGATTTATGAGCTAATACTACAAATTATTTTTTTTTATATCAAATAGTTTTTTATAAACTATTAGTTATAAATTTGAAATTAACTTATGCACGATAAATTAACTTATCAGCCACCACCTAGTATTTTAACTACAGATTTATGAAAGATCTTTTTGAAAATTTTAGATTTTTAATAGCTTATAAATTTATTTGGTAATTTATTTTCAAAAAAAGTTTATAAGATTCAAAAATAAGATAAGCTCTTTGTTATAAACTCATTAAAGAAAGTACCTCTCCTCTTAGTTTTTTTCTCCAACATCTTATAATTGTTCTATATTTATTTTAATCATTTAAGAATCACTATAACCCCAAACATTTTTTGTTACCAACATTTCAACAATTTATTTATAAAATAAGAAATGTCAATTTATCAGATCTAATAAAACATCTTAAGGATACTAATTAAGGCCATTTAAAATAAGCCTAAGCAAACACCCATCAAAAGGTTATTCCGAAAAATAAAATTACATAACACTACGAATCTTCAAACTAAGCGTTGTTTGTGGTTGGTGTAGACATCGAAATTTTAATATTTTATTAATTAATGTCCTTATTTTTTTTTAGAAATAAATTCATAATAAATAAGATATATAATTAATAATATTATTATTTCTTGTCTACCAAGTTAAATCTTAAGGTATTAATAATATTATTATTTCTTGTCTACCAAGTCAAATCTTAAGATTAGGAAAAAGATTGTATCAAATCCTATGATAAGGAAAGAGATTACATCAAATCAAGAACGACCAATTGATGTCTTCTTCTCCAAGACTCTCTCTCATACACCTATTGCACTCCTCAAAGTCACAAATCACACTTAAAACAAAAAATCCAATATCTCATAACTAATCAAAGTCTCAATTCAAAGAGCTCTCAATGTTGTACAAAAGTTTTATGTTTTTCATAAAATTTATTGTTACAGTTGGATTTTTTCAAAAATTATTTATAATTTTAGACTATTTTTTAATCATACATAAAAATTTTGAAAAAAAAAATAAGTATAAAATGTAACGAAAAACAATTATAAGAAAAATTAATATTTGAATATTAGTTCGTTGTGATTGCATGAGTGCCACCGCATTCACTATTGTGTCCCGACAGACTATGATGTTATCCAAAGTCCAATAATTATGCTGGTTGACATGGCAGACCCGATTTATGGGGAAAACCACAAAATCTTACTATTAGAGTCGTTCATAATTTTCCTTCTTACCCATACCGATTGACGATTGTTGATGTGTGAGGCAGTTTAATTATTCAGATGACTTAAACAATTGATGTGAGTTATTACAATTTTATGTTATTTAAACAAAAAATTATATTTATAGGTTGTCATATTTTACTTATGCTACTTCTTAGAATAATAAGTTAATTTGAAAGTATACATATCTGTTAGAAATAATATTACTGTTTAACTGTTAACTTACCTATCAACAACCTTACTATTAATTAAATCTTTTGAATGCGTTAATAATTTAAAGTAGAGTAAGTTTTTTGTGTAGAATTGTCTAAATTTTGCAACTATTAGTAATGCAAAATCTCGTGGAATGCTACATATAGATAAGTCAAATGTTACAAATATTTCTTCGAAAGCTATTCGAAAATAGGATACACGTATTGCATTGATGTTGGGTTTAATTTTTTTATATGTTCTTTTATGTTGTATATTAATTTGGTTAGTAGATGTAGATGTAAAATTTATGTAGATTAGAGCTATGCTCTCAATATATGTACATGATACATTAACTACAAACAAATATTAGTACAACCATTAAAATTAAGAACTACCTATTGTACTAATGATAAATATACTTCATTATTGATGCATGCATATATTATATGATTAATAAATACACACCAATTCCAATACTTAAACTCAAATTACATATGCACATTAACTAAAAGTAAATTCCTCACTCCATACACACAAAATATACCTAATCCATCCTTACAAACGCCACAATCAATCAAGTACAATCACTACAAAAAAATGTTATATTCCAACGGAAAATCCTACGATAATATATTCCAACGAAAGTTCCAACGGATATTCCAATGGTATAGCTTCCGTTGGAATGATTCCAACGGAAACTCCAAAGAAAATATTCCGTTGCAAAGAATTTTCCATTGGAATTTTAAATAAAATTTGATGATTCCAACAATTATTTTTCCAACGGTTTTTTACCGTAAGAATTTCCGTTAGAATATGCAATTTCCGTTGGAATTTTTATTTCCACCTCCATTGGAAAATTTACCGTTGGAATCTTCAAAATCTAACGGAAATTCCAATGGAAAACTCATTCAAACGGAATAATTTTATTGGAATTTCCGGTGGAATCCCACTAAACTATATTTGTATTGGAACTTTCCGTTGAAATTTGATCATTTTGGTGTAGTGAATTATGCCTATATTAATAATAATTGAAGTGCCAAACAATAGCCCACTCGTGTGCTATATAAAGACCCAAAAACCATCAATAGCCACTAAACTAAAACATCAAAAACCTACATAATTTTCCCTTCTCTCCAAAATTTCCCCCTTTGATTAAAACTAATTAGGAAAAAAACATGGATTGGATAATTGAAACACCCTATGAAGGTCCCCACACTTACAATATTAGGAGACTAACATTTAGGTTTATAATCCAACTCTCCATATTCTATCTCCTTCTATCCTATTTTCCAAGTTTCATTCTTCACAATCCCTTATCCTTCTTGACTAATAATATTAAACTCAATTATGATGGCTTTTCCACTTTGATCAGTTTCCCGCTCTTTGACCGAAACTACATGTTCCTCGTTTGCAACGGGATTCTCGTGATCCTCGCCAAGAACTTGAGACTCGACTCAACCTCCTCTGGCGGCATTCAAATTACGGAAATGCCCCTAGAAGATGTGGAGCAAGTCGATTATAGTCCTACGAGCATTGGAATGTTGGCCGAGGAAAGGCCGGTATCGATACTAATACAAAAACCACCCAAAATGTTGTCAAAAGAAGGAGAAAATCAAGAAAATGCAGGGACACTTATGGAAAACGACAACAATAGTGACGTGAAGAATATTGAAGATCTTAAAGAGAAGCAACCAACATTTCTCGAAGTACAAGAAACGGAAGTAAGGGCTTGTTTGGGTCGGGAGAGTGAAAGGGAAGAAGAAGACGAAGAAGAAGAAGAAGAAGAATTAGACACATCATCAAGCGAAATGGATGTTGTAACAAGCGATGTGCACGTTAGCACTGAAGAGTTGAACATGAAGTTTGAAGAGTTCATTAGGAAAATGAAGGAAGAGCTTCGGATTGAGGCCCGGAATACCATGATAGAAGCTGTGTAATGGACTAAAAAATTTCGAGTTTTTCTTTTAATTTTTTTTCTTCTTTTTTTTTTCTTCATTTTTGTCTGATAATGTATTCCGAATCACTCATCATATATATTTGCCTTTTCTTCTTTTCATGATCTTGTTGCATGCATGTCATTACTATTAATTTGTTCAAACCATATTAGGAAAAAAAATGGCATTTAAATATTTTAGGGACTTTGAGAGATTAAAAAAAGAAAGCACCGACATATGACATGTTGACTACTAAGTTATGATGAAAATAGTTCAGAATCAATTTTTGTTAGATGAGAAAAGAAAAAGAATTGTAAAATTAGAAAAGAAAAAGAAAAAGAAAAATAATTTGAGCTATTCAATTTTCGGCATAATTCTGGTGTTGTCTAACTTCAATTTGACGCATGTGATTCCACCGTTGAATTCTTCTCATCGAGACGGCCATATACTCAAAATTTCAGACCAATTGGAGTTTCTTTGCTAAGTTAATTGCCCGTCCAAATTTGTATGTACAAACTACATTTTCAATGTGTTATTGGCTCGTAATCAGCCCACACCGAGGCCGTGATAAATTTAAATAACTCGGCTTTTATCCTGCCACTAATGACCTTATTTGATAATTTTTTAAGGGGGAAGTCCACTTTTGGTCCTTCATGTTTAGGGGGTATCCAGACTGAGTCCCTATTATGTTTTGGTGCCCAATTTTAGTCCTTAAAACAAAAAAATGAGTCCCTATTATGTTTTGGTGCCCAATTTTAGTCCTTAAAACAAAAAAATGAGTCCTTATTATGTTTTGGTGCCCAATTTTAGTCCTTAAAACAAAAAAAATGAGTCCCTATTATGTTTTAGTGCTCAATTTTAGTCCATAAAACAAAAAAAAATGTAGTCCCTTTACCTCAATTTCTATGAATTAACAGTCCATTTTTGCTCGACTGTGATGTTCTTTATTTTTCTAAAATTTGTTGATTAATGTCAACTTTGACCAAAGAAAAATAAAAAAAAATTTAAATGCTGAAAATATATTAATAAAAAATTAAACTAAAACAAGAAATTGCACCAAATTAAATTAAAATTTTTGCTCGTCTGATTTCTATTTCCCTAGCATTCGCGCTGCAGAGCAAGCCTGGAATCACAGCTACTGCTCTTGCACCCATTTTAGGGTCATGCCATCGAAAAAAATTGCACCTATCAACCCTCTGTTTTTTAACCATTTCTTATCATATTCCAATTGAAGTTCATGGAAAGTACTTACAGGATATAGAGGGCAACTCAAGAATCTTCTCCCGGGATTATCATCCTTCCAGCATGTAGTCAATTTTGCAACCAGCTCACATCTACAAAATACCACACCATTTCCATCCATTTGATCGGATTTAGTCCCTAGGCGGTTAGGGTTTTTTTTTCTACGTTTCACTGCAGTTCACCATTTCTGCCTTTTATTTTACCTTTTTTCAGCATTTAAATTTTCTTTTATTTTTCTTTGGTCAAAGTTGACATTAGTCAACATATTTTAAAAAAATAAAGAACATAACGGTCGAGCAAAAATGGACCGTTAATTCACATAAATTGAGGTAAAGGGACTACATTTTTTTGATTTAAGGACTAAAATTGGGCATCAAAACATAATAGAGATTAAGTCTGGATACCCCTAAACATGGAGGACTAAAAGTGGATTTTTTCCTATTATAGGGACTACATTTTTTTGTTTTAAGGACTAAAATTGGGCACCAAAACATAATAGGGACTCAGTCTGGATACCCCCTAAACATGGAGGACCAAAAGTGGACTTTCCCCATTTTTTAAATTAATGTACCAAGTTTGATATATATACCAAAAAATTAAATCTTTGCTTGAATAAATGGATTAAAAATGAAATTATGGCCAACTAAGTTTATATATATGGTAAGATAATTATTGATACATCTATTTCGATATGTATTAAACCATGAAACAGAACACAGGGAGCTAAAAAGTACGTTTCGTGCAATTGACCCAAAATTGCCATCTGTCACATTAATTTCAAGCATAGAATGATACAAAATGTATTTTCTCTTTGATAATAATGTAAATTTGTAGGGACAAATTTAGATATGAATCCATGGTGAGACCTCAGACCAGTGAACACCTCTCCCAAAAACAGATATGGGCCATTCGAGAAATTAGATAGAATTGATTTTTTTTTAGGGGTGGGATTTTATACCCGAGAACCGGAGAACCGAACCGGACCGAACCGAAAATAACCGGTTCGGTTCGGTTATTTAAAAAAAAAAAACTTTTTTTTCGGTTCCGGTTATTTTTTGTACAAACCGGTTCCGGTTCTCGGTTCCTTTCCAAATGTTTGTGCATTAACCGAAAAACCGACTATATACATGAAATATACATGTTTTCTATGTTTACATATATAAATCGGTTCCGGTTCTTGGTGTATATTATCGGTTCCTCATTTTTCTTTTCGGTTCTCGGTTTTTTACGATACATTTAGCACATAAGTTGCAATTTTTTGGTCGGTTATTAACTCAAAACCGGTTATTATCGGGTTTTTTTCATAAGCCGGTTATCCAAAGAACCGGAAGAACCGAACCGGTATAACACGGTTCGGTTTTTTTTCGGTTCCTATGAATATATGTGTAATAACCGAACCGGTTATTTCGGTTCGGTTCCGGTTCCGGTTCCTGAAAAATTCGTTAAAAACCGGACCGGTCCCAGGCCTATTTTTTTTACTACATATTTGGAGGGAAAAAAAATATCATTTTAGTAATCATTTGACTTATACCGATTTTTCAACGTTCAATTACATGTTACATGATGAGAAAGATTTAAAAGCAGTTTCGTAACTTTAGTGAAATATTAGAATTTAATCAATCAATAGTAATCAATCGAGTAATGCTACATTGTCAATCTAGTATACAACTAGGTTGACAACACAAGTGTAAACATTCAAAAAATGAAAATAAAAAAATACACAAGTATATGTTTTCACTNCAAACCTGCTGTCCCAGTGGGGTGGGATGGGCCTACTTTTCTTAGGCCTGCCAAGATGGCGGGCTACCGGTCGGCCTGTCTCGTCGGCCCGTTTTGACAGCTCTATACAAAATTAGGTAATATCACTAATACAAAAATAACTATTTTCCAATGAAAAATCCCACGTTAATATATTTAACGAATATTTTAATGGTATATGATTTCTTTTGGAATAATTTCAACGAAAATATTCCGTTGGAATGAGATTTCCATTGAATTTTTAGATGAAATTTGATGATTTCAACAACTATTAATGACTTTTTACCGTAAAAATTTCATTGGACTATGTAATTTCTGTTGAAATTTTTATTTTTATTCATATTTCAACCGTTGGAATATCTATTGTTGGAATTTTCAGAATCCAACCGAATTTCAAAGGAAAATTCATTCCAACAGAAATAACAGTATTTCAATTTCAATCAAAATTTTCGCTGGAATTACATTAGAATATATTTCCTTTGGAATTTCATCTTTATATTAGTGCACTACCAAAAAAATGTTGTATTCCAACGGAAAATCCTACGGTAATATATTCCAATAGAAATTTCAACGGATATTTCAATGGTATAGCTTCTATTGGAATGATTCCAACAAAAATTTCTAACGAAAATATTCCATTGGAATGAATTTTTCATTGGAATTTTCGATGGAATATGATGATTCTAACAACTATTTTTCCAAAACTGTAAGAATTTTTGTTGGAATATGCAATTTTCGTTAGAATTTTTGTTTCCACTTATGTTGGAAAACCTACCATTAGAATCGTCAAAATCCAACGGAAATTCCAATGAAGAACTCATTCAAACGGAATATTTTTGTCGGAATCCATTAAAAAATTCCAACGGAAATAATAACATTGGAATTGCCGTTGGAATTCCACTACAATATATTTCGGTCGAAATTTTTCATTGAAATTTTATCATTTTTCTTGTAGTGTTGGACTGATTAACACGAGTTAATCATGCTCTAACTGATCCGCCGAGCTATTACGAGTGATATATTACTTTTCATGTAATGAACTTGGTGTAACAAGAGGCTAAAATCATTTTCAAAGCTTTTTTGTCCCGTCGGCCTAATCATTAGACCAACATTTATTTGTAAATGTATTCTTTCATTAGAAAATAGTCATACTTTAAAAATCAAAATAAACACTAATATGACATTTGATTGTATATTTATGCATTCTTTCACATAATATGACAAGATGACCCGTCTAACAATTAGTATAACTCATACAAAAAAATTTATTTCATACAAGTGATAGCTCTGTTTCTTCAATATTTGGAGAATTGATATTTGATACAGTTAAAAAGATGATCAATTTTTGCTAGTAATTCTCTAGCAACTCTGGGTGTCCCGCGACATAATCGAATAATGCTTCGCCTTCCCTTTCACCCGATAACTCGAGAGATATAGGCGATATTTGGCCGATAGCCATCTTCGCAACTAAAACTAGAGAGGTTGAAAGGAAAAGTGGCCAGAAATAGAAAATTATGCCTTTGAAATTTGTAATTACTGTGGAAAAAATTCTCAGGCTCAATAGCACAGTTATGGCTGATGCAAATAAGTATTTATGGCTGATGCAAATAAGTATTTGTCTAACTCGTCATAATTTTTAAAAATAAAAATACATATATACACTGTGAGATGTCGTACTTTGCCTATATTTTATTTTAAGGCGACATTTCTATATAAAAGGTAATACATATCTAGTGAAAAAGTATGAATAATTAACTGTTTGGCTTGCCTAGCTGCAATGATGCTATTATTATTATTATTCTTTCTTTGTGATATATGTGATGCTATTATTTAATCTTGTTATGCAGAAATCTATTATAATTTTCTCATAAAACAACAAAAGCATAAATGAAATAATCATGACATTCATCCTTTCCACAAGAAAATCCAATTACTCAACTCATAACAACAATTATGATTAGGTGAACGGGCATTTATTAAATTACAAAGATTTTATTTTGATTTTCAAAACAATTTGCCAGT
>BKCP01012625.1:1080644-1095575 GCA_008636005.1 Striga asiatica
AACGGGAAAGCAAATTCATGTGTCAAATCAATGTTCACTTGGTTACATATTTGACATAGCTAATTAGCTATTATCTCCTAACAAAAACAAATCCATTCAAAAGTCTTGCCTTGCCTAGGCACCATTTGGATCATCATCTAAGCCACGCCTCGACTCCAGCCAAGCCTTAGCCGCAACACTTGTCGTCTGAAACCAGCCGGGCCTATCCTGCACCTCGTGAAACGGGGCATCAAGCTCCTTCAAATGGGCCTCGAACAGGCCCATCAAAGCCCGATCCGAAAACTTGTGCTTCCCATGGCCCGTATCAATCCCTAACAAATTCGGCAACTCCTCCCCATTATCAACCGCTCTCCACAACTCATTCATCCACACACGCAGTCCCGTCAAGGCCGCCCCTTGAGACAGTCTCCTTAGCTGCAAATACCACATTTTATCTGATCTAATCGTTATATTATCATATATTCCTCGCTCGAGCCCGAATTTCATCATCTGAGTAGCTCTCTCGAGCCCACCCACATGAACACTTAAATCGATCAAGCAATTCAGGTAAGCTTTTCTCATTGCAACACTAACTGAGTCAAAAAGCTCATTGGCTTCTTCTTCTCCAATTAAGCTTTCTTCATCAATTACAAGATTCACAAAATGGCCGAGCTTCGGATTGGCCTTCTCGATGCAAACGGTCAACTGACCAAGTTCTTCCTTTGGCACTTCGGTCGAAACGCTAAGAAGGCAGCAAAGAAACTGCTCGTCGGGAGTTATCCCGAAATCAGACAACATATCGAATGTCTTCACTACATCACCCGTACGCTTGGCTTTCCCATAACATTGGATAATCGAGGTTAGTACAATAATGTTCGGCTCGAAACCCGAATTCATCATCTCATTCAGCGTGGCCTCAGCCTCCTCGACCTGCCCGCTGCACGAATATATCGTGATCAATGAAGAATAAGTCCATGAATCGGGATTGCAAGTGCCCGAATTCATCATATCATTAAAAACAGCCAAAGCCTCGTCGGTAAACCCCACGTCAGCACAAGTGGATAATATAGTATTGTATAACACAACATTAAGCTCAAAATTCTTCTCCTTCATCTCCTTATAAACAGCTAGTATGTCGTGGATATATCGGCCCCGACCATAGGCCCGTAGTAGAGCGGCGTATGTGGCCCAATTCGGATTAACTTCATTTCTCATCATTTCCCGGTAAATATTCTTGGCCTGCCAAGGCCTTTTGGCCCGGCCCATTGCTTCTAATAATGAGTTGTACACGCTTGCATTGGGCTTTACCCCTAAGGCCTTCATCTCCTCGTACAAATTCAAGCACCCGTCGAAATTCCCCCTCGAAATATAAATTCTTATCAAAGTTGAGAAAGACACAGCATCAAGACGCCATTTTTCGTTCCTGGCTCGATCATACAGAGCAAAAGCAACATCCTCTTTTCCCACTTTACCATACGAGTCGATCATGACCGAGCAAGTGACCCCATCAGGCTCGAGCCCAAATGCCGGCATCTTTTCGTACCACTCGACTGCCTTCTCGGGCAAGGAACACAGCCTGGCGCAGCCGATTAGAGTCGAGAAGGTGGTGTTATCTGGCTTAATCCCTCTCTCAAGCATTTCGTCGAACAGTTTCTGGGCACCGTCCAAATCCTTACTCTTTCTAAACACTTTCATGGTCACATTGTACAGAACAACCTTCCTAGGAGATTCTACCTTTCGCAAGAAGTACTCGAGCGCCATAAGGGAAGCTTTAGTGTTCGACATGTGGTTCACCACGACCACGGCGTCGTGTTCCGTTACTTTGTTGCCCAGAACACTCAACCGGCCCGAAACATCCTCACCGGTCTGGCCGCACGAATCTAAGGATCTGGCGAGTTTGGCTAAGGAGTCGTACCTGTAATTGTGGGTTGTCTGCAGCAGCTTCGAGGCCCGCGGGCTTTTCGGGTTGATCCAAGCGTTGGACTTCGGGCGAGGAGCTGATTTTCGATCCGGGCCCTGAGGTTCTTGGGTCTGGGCCTGGATTTCGGCCTCCTGTACGTAGATCTTGGAGGAGATGCGGAGGGAGGGCTTCTTGGAGTGGGGTTTGAAGGGGAAGATGAGGTTTTTGTGGATTCTGAGCTGGGAGAGGTTTGGAAGAGAGAGGGAGTTGCAGAAGAGGTGGGTTTCGCGGGCGAGGGAAGGAGATGACGGCGAGGCACTCAGATTGTACGCCATTTCTGTTTTCTGCCCTTGTGCTATGAGTGATTTTACTGTTATTGGGGAGAGATTGTGAGGGGTTGGTTTGCAAGGGTTCTAGGGAATTCCTTATCGGAAAAATGAAATGATTTGCACCCTTTTGCTCTCCTTTTTTTTCATTATATACTAAAACTTTTTTCTATGTCATACTAGCGTGTAGCCCGTGCGATGCACGGGTAAATAATATTAACTCATAATTATAATTATAATTAAGATGTAGAGTTAATATGTGACATATAATTTATCGTATATCAGTTGTAAACAATATTCAATTATCTTGTATAAAATAACACAAAAAATATATATTTAAAATATTAAAAACACCTAAAATATTATATAATATAACGTATGTAAAGTATCTAAAATTTTATATATTATTATTGAAAGATGTGATTCACCTAAAATTTTTCTAAACTATTTTATAAATAAAACATGTCTAAAATTATTTAAAAAAATCTTGTCTATAATATATTATTCAATTTCCAAAAGATGATGATAACTATAAGTTTGAATTTTAGAATCCACGTGAGTATTATTTTTTAGATTCGTGTACTATACAAATTATTCATTATGTTAATTTTCTGTGAACTTCATATTGATTTTATTTTATTTACATACAAAGCTGATCGTCTCATTTTGTTTTACCATATTTTTGTGGAGATTTAACAAAGTCGATTGTATTTATAAAATGATTTTGGAGATCAACATACAATTTATAATGAAGTTTTCAAAATTGTGTACTATTGACAAATAATATATTATCATTAATTTTTTATTTTCAATGCACAATTATTGAGACTGAGAATTTGAAAGTTATTTTACCTTTTGAAATCGAGTATAGAAAAAACAATAGATTGATAAACAAAGTATTGATAAACATTACAAAGTGATATTTTAAACACTACAAAGTATTCAGAAAAAATAATATATTATCACACGTTCCAAATGAAAAAAATTTGATGATTAGTGGAAAATGATATTTAAAGAATAGCATTCAATATTTTTTTTGAAAGGAATAAATATAAAGGCCGATATTCTAAAATTTTTATTATCTTTTGAATTGAGATTTTATAAATATACAAACTGAGATTTTAATATTCTTCGTTGTTTCTTAAAAAAAATAATAAAAATGAAAAATGCACACTTGATAGATCTTAGCTTAAATTTTTAAATAATAAACAAATTAAAGCCTAAAATTTAATGTAACATTTAATGTTGTATGATTTTTTTAAAAAAAAAAATAATAAAACTTACTATTTATAGGTTGCATTAAATTCTTTCCTATTTTTTTGCTACTATTTTTGTTAAATGGTAATTCTTATTATATATATATAGATTTATATATTAATAAACACAAGCATTTAAAACGTTATAAAATGACCATTGAATCAATCATCTATTAGCTGAATTTAGAGAGAGATCTACTCAAAAATAACTCCAAAATTAAAAAATACTAGCAAAACACATATTGAAATAAAAAATTACACTACTCCCACAGTCGTAAGATTGCAACCGCAACAATGGAGAATAGAAAACCACAAAAACAAACACAAACATATACAAAATACGTAATAATAATTAACATAGAATAAAACCTCTCTAGCTAGTGTAATCACCACCAAGGCCAAGCCAAAAGCAGCCAACAAATGCCTTCAAATAGACTACCGTCACAAACTCAATAGCAACCGCCAACATTCTTTGAGTCCATTAATCTTAAAGAAGAAGAAAGAATAACAGATCTGAAGTCAACAAACTTGAGAACTCCAGCTCACACGAACGGCTAGTTAAATCTGAAGAAAAAGTCCAAATCTGGCCATAAAGATGACATTAAAGGACAGACGACGAGTCGCATCACATAGGACGTTGATCTCGATCGATCACTGGAGGCAGGCGACACACCGGAGAAAAAAAGGAGTGGGGGAAAGGGGGAATCAAGCTCTCTATTTTTGTATACATAAATCTAAAAGGCATAGTTTTCATAATGTGTAACTTAATAAATTGTTCGACAGGAAAATGTGTTGAGTCACCTCGGTTGAGAAGGTTACGTAATACTTTTCTCTTAAACCCAAGTTCTCAAAACTAGACCGACCATCGAATTAGTCAAGTTACTAGTTCAATTGTTCACTGATCTGATTTTCTTTGAGACATAAGGTGGTTTTATGTCAAGAACAATAAATCTTTGGCCGATTCTGACGGGTTTTTTACTGGTTCACTGACAACCGATTCATTCCAGCGAAAACTAGTTCACTGACAACTGATTCATTCCAGCGAACTGAAGGACCCGCCAATTAAGTCGTTTTTTACAACAATGCTTAAACCTTTGGCACCCTCTTCTCTCCCTACCGCCCACGACTTGCACCACTTCTCCGACCATGGGCTGGTTGGGAACGGGTGGCCTTCTTTCTCCTCTTCGGCAATCGCGGCTTTTCATGCAAGGCTAATCAGGATGCCTATGTCGACTTTCGGTTTCTTTCTCGGCTAGAAACTTCGTGGGGGTTCAGATATATATATATATATATATATATAGACTCAAGTTTCGTCTCCTCGCGAGATATATTTAGTTGTTTGAATTCACATCGAAGATTTCAGATCTGGGATGGTTCTCTTTTCACATACTAACCGAGTGTTCAAAACACCTACTTTCACCTCTAAAACCTTTTATAAAGCATAAATATTTATATGCAGCAACATCTACAAATTTTAAATGATGAGATTCCATCTCCAAAATTTATTCCCACCAACCAAATGGGAAAAATGAAGAACAATAAAAGCATCTCACGAATATATCAAAAAGCCATCAATGATTATCAATGAACAACTTTTATAGTTTATTAAGAAGGAATAAACCAAAAAATAAAATAAATAAAAAAATTATTATAACCTTGAGTTGAGTTGAGTTGAGCCAACATGAAGCTAGCCACCAAAATATGCCGAACTAGACTTTACTAATTATTTGCCTCTAAATCACCTCAATTCTCTAATGAGAATTGATATCCCCATAATCACATCACTAATTAATTAATTAATATCCCCATAATCACATAAACCCCATGACAATGGAACTCCTATCCTATCCATGCCCATCATCACATGATGGAGCAAAGCTGATTTTCTTCATCACTATATTCACTCTCACATTTGTTCCCATTGGCAGCCCGACCCGACCCGTACCCGTACCCGTACCCGTACCCGCACTCGTAGCCCTTCATATGCCCGTAATCGTAGAAACCTTCATGGTATATCGGTTGGGCCGGGCCCGTAAATCCATATGGGCCCGCATAGCTCGGCCCGACATAAGGGAAAACCGACGGGACCCCCTGCACCGGGCCCGGCTCAGGCCCCCTCATTTGCTCAATGGGCCCGAGGATTTTGGTGGGCTCGGGCTTTGGAGCTTCCTTGGGCTTGTCGGGCTTACCATTGGGCTTGGACTTCTCCGTGTCGTTGGGCTTTCCAGCATCTTTGGGCTTTTCGCCGTTCTTGGGCTTTCCGGCATCTTTGGGCTTCTCGCCGTTCTTGGGCTTATTTCCGGCATGATTGGGCTGCTCGACTATGAGTACCTTGGGCTTCTCGGGCCCATTGGGCTTCTCTTTTTCTTTGGGCTTCTCAGCTGCTTCCTTGGGCTTATCGGGCCCATTGGGCTTGCCCGACTCTACGATTGTGATGCTCTTGATGGCCTTTCCACCTTTGCAACACAATTTGTCCCGGATTTTTTCCGGGCTGCAGCACAAGACCTTGATTGTAACCGTGTTGGCCTTCTCGTCATAGATTTGGTCTCTAACTTCTATTTTTCCACATATTTTTGCACCAATTCACAAATTTATAATTAGTTCCCATTATTTAGAATTAATTATTTAAATAATAAGAATATTATTAAAGTAACACATATAAATAAAACTTCACCAAAAGAAAAGTTGTTTGATCTCCATTACAACATGAGTTGGATATAAAGAGAAAAGATGATAAAGCAAAAAAAAAAAGAGTCAAAAAGGACTTTATCCCATTATCGTCATCAAGAAACAAAGAATTTACTTGAGGAGAATAATTTAAATATGGAATGTACTTCTTTTTTGACATTTTTATGAAAAGAAATTCTGTTAACATTCTCGCTCTCGTGATAATTTACCAATTTTTTTTTTTTAATTTCAGTTCTCCAGTTCCAAAATTGTATTCCAATTTTTATTTGGTTCAATTGGATGAATGATGTAGATATATAGGATTATTTGCATGGAACAATATTACAACATAGTTAAAATAGATATATATAGACCAAATATTAAAAAGAATATATATATATAGATAGATAGATATATGAAAATTAGACTCACGGGGAAATTTGCAGAGAGCTTTCTTGGTGTCTTTGTAACACATGGGACATTGGAGATCAACCTTTAGGACCATTGTAGTCACCTAATTCACAGAATATGATCACACATTACACAATAATTCTCCAATATAAATTTCTCAAGACATTGAAAAAAAAGGGACAAAAATTGAGCAAAATTAAGATTGTTTATTCGTCAAGAAACATACTTTACATAATTCTTGGTAAATTATTGTTTTTTTTTTAAAAAAAGGCCCATTTGAATTAAAGTTTGAAAAAATAGTTCATGGATTTTTTTTTTTCACATACCTTCTCAGCAGCCATGACTAAGACAGTTCTTGGTGCTGGTTGATAGATCTAAACGAAATTGAGAGATACTCTTAGAGAGAGAGAGAAGTTTAGAGAGAGAGAGAGTGAAAAAAAAGGTTGATAAACTGATGATCAAAACTCCTCTTTCTAACATTTAGAGAGAGAAAGAGAGAAGAGAGAAAGAGGGCTTTGAGGGGCCCTATTGACTCTTTACTCTCTGCATGTGCTGGGTTTGATGGCACAACGCACCCTTTCATATATGTACAACTGTACATGGTAATGTAGTAATATTATAGTTTGGTTATAAATAAGTATAGTTTGGAAATTTCAAGAAAAAATCATATCTCTACCTAATCTTGGAAATTATTGTGTTGATTTTTTAGTAATAATTCATTTGTATGTTAATTATTTTGTTTATTTTGTAATTATTAGTTACTTTTTTCCATAAATAAAGTGTTTTAATAACATTATCTCTCTCCATAAATATTAATACAGTATTTTTCAAGCTTTTGTGTCAATCTATGATGTTTCGTGATTTTATTTGTCGAATTCGGTTTATGCTTAATAAGACCTTTAGAATTGTGAAACAATTGGTTAAATACATTTTAAAAATTAATAATTATTGTATTTATCAACATATTTTCATATATGATAAATTATCAAATTAAACACCCATTGATGGGCTTTGATGTGACATTCGTATTGTATTTATAAAATAAATAAATATATTTATTCTTACAAAAAAAATAAATTATTAATTAATGGTTTACAAATAATAGAACTAGCTATCAATTAAATAATTAAAAATATCTTTATAGCACTTGTGTGATATATATACGCAGGGATGTAAATGGGTCAGATCGGGGGTGGGCTTTGGCAAACCAAACCCGACCCGCATATAATTTACCCTATCCAAACCGACCTATTACCCGGTTAGTGAACTTCAGGTTTGGGTCTGGTTTTATCCAACGGTTTATCGGGTCTTCTTCGGGTAAATTGGTAACTCAAATTCTTAAATTTGGGTTTACCCAGTCCCAAAATCTAAATGAACTTGTTAAAAATACTAATTGAACTGCATTGCAGTGTAGGAAAAAAAAAATAAAAAATAAAATAAAAAATAAAAAATAAAAAATTGAGAATTTTCAACACTAACAAATCTGAACTATACAAAATTGCACGATTTTGCTCTTTCGAGAATGCAGTGCTGGTAGCATCACTGAGCCTCGTTTGTTTACAATATTGGGCCTTGATTTGGTGAAAAAGTGAACCAAGACCAACCAAAGCAGCCCAACGAAATGTTCAAGGTCGGTGGGCCAACACTTACATCTAATTGCTATTTTATTTGAGGAAATTACTCAAAGGACGACAATGCAACTATTTATTTGCACTCTTACGGTTAAATAATAACCTTAAGCAAAATTACAAAATCATGTAATTTTATTTGCACTCATACGACACATTCAGTTCAGACAATATAAATACAATATCTTCAATTAAGATAGATTTATTAGGAGCAGTTACCAAATAAAATCAAAACCAATTCCCCCTTTCACGCCTTATTACTGCGACCAAACTGACCACCCCTCAACTCAATTTCCTCATCAGTAAACTCTATGTCATTTTTTCTGGTCAAGATCGAAATCCCGCTCATAGTCGGTGAAACCTCCAATCGCGATGCCGGTGTTGATGCATAGGAGGTCGAGTTCTCGTGTCAGAAAAATATTAGCCAAAGATAAAAGTAAAGTTATTTAGAAAAAAGCTCGATTTCGAGAGAAACATGAAGCCAACTCGTAAGACGCTCGACAAATCTCGACATATTACGCAGAGCTCCAACCCCAATTCCAACGACTTTCGGTCGGACCATGGCTAATTTCAACCCAAAGATTCCCAGAGATCTCTAATGCGGCTGAAGGAGAAGAAGCGTGGGATCCAGATTATCATGGCGAAGATTAGTAGATGATTCGGAAGGAATTTTTTTGAGCGATGATATATGTCTAGTTTAGTTTATATATATGCTGGGTATATGTACAATTCTACACAGTTAAGTGAGTATTTTTTTAAGTCCCAGTACATATGTCTAGTTTATTTTATGATAATGTTCAGTATACTAGTACAAATACATGTAAGGGCCGTTTATAACATATGTAGTTTTTGTATAATTTTACCAACAAAATTCAATAGCAGGTTGATGTGTAAAATGTTTTGCCACATGAAGTCTGTTTTGCTTTATAACATGATTATTACATCACTTCAATCACATAAACATTTTTAGTTTATTTCAATTTGTTATCATGTATACTAAGATAACAACATTATATATATATATATATATAACAGAATTTGCCTTATTCATGTCTACAACTGATCATCTTCATTTTTTTTTATTTTTTATTTTTTTTTTTGCGGTTTTGTATATGACTCGATATATGTTCTGTTCAAATTGTGTTTATGTTTGGTGTATCTGTACTAACAGAGATATACAATATTTTTCTTTTATTTAGTCTAAAATTCCTTATATGCTTAGTTTATTGCTTGTTTATGGGTAGTATATATGTATTATCAGATCTAATAATATTGTTTCTGTTTACCATAAGACTCATCATAAACTTAGTTTATTGTTTGTTTATGTTTGGTTTATCTATGATAACATATGTATATATATTTGGTTTATGTTTGTTATATTAACGTTATGAAGTTGTATTGCTTTTGAAGTTTCAAATTTGAAATATGATTCCATTCTAAATACATGTTAGTTTGTTACGCGACATTCTGAAGTGTATTAGTTGTTTCCAAATTTTTTATTTTTTATTTTTTATAAACATGAGTTACGCAAAAAAAGGGAACTGATCGAATCCATTTTATTTTGGTAACAGAAAATCTCGCATAAAGGTAACTAACTCACACTGATTTCGTTCGTTCAGTTGCTAAACTTTTTCACTTACTCGTACATCTGCAATTAAGTATATATCGGATAGGAGATATGTAAATAGGCCTTTATTAAATGGTCTAGCAGAGTCAATTCATTTATTAAATGAACACAATCTTGAATATGAGGTATTTGACTTGACTCAATTCGAATGATATCTCTAGAGGACTATATAATATTTAACAACTGATCTCATTTATTTTAATATATTTTCTATAGTTTAAAAAAATATGCGGAGATCTATATCTATATAAAGAGGTTGTTGGAAAAATAAATTAATAGAAAGTTTGACCAAATAAATATAATGTTTGACTTACTATTAATGGAAAGTTCGAAAAAACACAAGTAAATCTTTAAAAACAAAATCTGAATCCGATTTTTTCGGTAACAAATTTGGAGATTCTTATGGCAAAATTTGAATCCCATTTTTTTCGTATCATATTTTATTTTTTTACCAAAATTTAAATCATATCTTTTTTGGTAACAAATTTAGAGATTCTTATGCAAAAAATGTGTCAATTATTTATGAAATCAATTCTAAATACAAATCAATTTAAAAACTGTGCAAATTGGATACAAATTTACGAAACAAATAGTTGTATAATTTCTAACCAATTCTTCCAATCTTAATGAATAATTTTTTCTTTCAAAAAAAGTGTGTAAATTGGCTAAAACCACGTGTAATTTTTATTTTGAAATAAAAGTAATATTTGAACGGGATGTACATTCAAAATTGTGCCCATATTTTTTTGTAACAAAAGCGGTTCATATTTTAAAGTAATTAATTGCCCACCATATTTAGAAAGTTTTAGATATTTTAAATTATAAAATAGGGTAGCATTAAATGCCCCTAAATTTATGGGTTTTGTTGAATTCATTTTTGAAAATTTCGACAGATATTAAAGTGAATATGAAATTCAAAATCTCTTCTCATATTATTTTTAATAAAATCTGCATCCAAATTTACGTGTGGTTTTGAAGTAAAAATTTGAAATTCAAAATCTCTTCTCATTTTAGTTACAAGAAAATCGAATTGCATTCAACACTTGGATCAATTTAAAAATTATTCCTTAAATGAAGAAATTTATAGATAATTGTTATCTCTACTGAATCACATGATTATTTTCAATATAAAAAGAGACAGATTACAAATTAGTGAATTATATATTATCTAATTTAATATCTTAACGTTAAGGAATAAATCCATAGTATTATGCAAATCCGTATCTCATATTATTATATCATTAAGAATATATTATAGTTTTATTATCAAATCTTTTAAAGGTATTAAATCCATATTGTAAAAAAAAATAATTCATATAATTTTATAACAATTCTACTGCACTATTTAATAATATTCATTTTTATTATATAATAAAATAATAATTAAATATTATATACTGAACAACAATAAGTAAAATTGTTACTTTCTCTTATATCAAGGGACAAATTTATATGCTAAAATTAAATTTTTATTAGTATAAATATTTTAGTGAGATAATATATTAATTACAAGCTGGCCTTAACATGCTCATATATAATGTTCTTGCTAAAAAAAACAACGTTGGTTAATAGATGTGGAAAAAAAACTTATAATAACTATTGTTTTTTAGACTTAACGTTGATTAAAAGAGGTAGAAAATAGATAATAACCCTAGTATTTTTTAGACTTAAACGGACAAGGGTGTGAAAATAACTCATTTAATATCTTTGTCCCGTGCATCGCACGGGGTACGTACTAGTTAAGTATAAACATAAATGAGTATAAACAAAATTCTACAGACTTATGTCTCCGCTTAACCAGATATACAGAAGCTTGAATGTTATTATGATATTAAAATAAAATATATAAGAAAATATCATATTTGAAATAATAAAATTATTAACTATAATTCATAAAAATATGTGTCATTATAAATAGTAAATACTTTATTATTTATTTGTTACAAAATTTGAGGCGGATATATTTCTGGAAGCAGAGCAGCGCGATTTTAAATGATATTTGCTGAGAGATTGTGAGTAGTCATGATCATTCGCAGTGTGTTTTAGTTCTTTTATTTCTTTTTTTTTTTTTCGTTTAGTGTTTTTGGGTCTTTACATAATATTTCAAACTTGAGATTTAGTTTTATAATACATTTTCATTTATTTATAAATGGGTTTTCTCTTCTAAACTCGATTGTGCCTTGTCAAGAATAGAATTTCAAATGAATTTTCTTTTTTCCTATTTTTGTGGATAGGAAAATCCAAACTCATGAAAGTGAAGGACATGCAGGCATGCATGGAGAGACAGGACATTTATTTTATTATTTAATGTTGTGCTCGTGATCAGTTTTATATTTCTCTATAATCTAATCTCGTTTTCCAATGAAAATCTTTGAAATAATCTTTAGGATAACCGAATATTGAATCAGAATCTTTTATTTGAATATTATCTCAATAAATGATTAATAGAGGAAATCACATGTAGTATTGATTCATTAGGTGACATAAAATATTAAGTTTGACTCATGCAGGCAAAGAACACTAATAAAGGAAATATGTGTATCATAATATTTTCCTTTCTTTATTTNNCTGAAAACATAAAATAAAAAGATTAGAAAATGAGCGAGATTTGTAAATTGGGCTTCAAAACTATTTGGGGGGATGTCATGTCCAACAAATGTCCACGGGGCCACGAAAAGTTCAAAATAAACTATGCTGTCTGATGGTCAACAATTTAATTTTATGTTATATTTCAAATCTAATGGTCAACAATTTAATTTTATGTTATATTTCAAAATGAACCATGCTATGTAATGGTCAACAATCCAATTTATGTTATGTTATTATATCTTCGTGACTCCCACGTCAACTTTTTTATAATCTTATTTAATTATATTGCATGTGTTTTTGAATTAGATTATACATCAAATGAGAGTAGAAAATAATAAAAGAACTAAAAATAAATTGTAAAAGTCGAACATAATTATATCAATGCTTCAGATCACTGTGACATTTTGGTGATTAGGTGTCCTTTTAAATATCTAAGCAGTGTCATAATGTGCATATATATTCACATGTACTATTATTCATATCATTTATCATTATTTTGCATATAGTTCATAGTCAATTAAATATGACACAATCATGATTTACCTTTGATATATTAGTTTTGGGTATTTTATTTCATTTATGCTATTAGAACAGTTATGCTATGTCTTCATTAGCATTATTTTGGCACTACTTGTCGATATTTTGATTTCCAAACATATATATGAATGTATAGTACAATCTATGAATTAAAATGTGCGTTTTTGGTGCTCGTTGTATTTTACGGCCCTGAGCCTGGTGGGCCGAGCCAGCCCGAGAAATCAATGGTAGATCTTGTTTTATTTTTATTTATTTATTTTAGACGAGTCCCGGATTGGATCGGGCCCAACCCGGCCCTTGGCCTAGGTAAGGGCCGGTTCTGAGTCGTTGTTTTCATATGAAAATTCGCTACGTGATAATTTTTAATTCGTTCCTTATATGTAGCGCGTCATATCTTTATGTTCAACGCTCACATATTTGATTTTAATTAATCTATACAATCTTTTAGCCTTCAGTGATGTTACATAATAGAATTCATGTACATAATATTTTAAGTGAAAAATAAGGTAAAGAAGAATAAGATGTATTTTTCGAAAGATTTTCTCAAAACTTTATAATATTTATTTATCTAACAAATTTATAAAACAGATGCAACACAATCACTAGCTTTTATGAGATATATTAAAATTTGAAATTTAAATTTAGTATTGTTAAGAGGTGATTAAACAAATTGATTTTTTTTACATTAGTTTGATGTAACTGATAAAATAAATGAATGAGAAATTTAAATTTGGAAATACTTCTAAATTGTGTGTGATCTTAAAAAAATACACATACCAATATTTTGTGTGTATACCTTGAAAGGATACATATAAAATCACCATAAAATTAGGATTAGATTTATTCAACTGCTTAATATGTTAATTTAGTCTAATATTTAATTTTTAAAAATAACTTAATATGATCTTAGTCCAACATTTAATTTTAAAAAATAACATTAATATGATTGTATAGTCCAACATTTAATTTTACAAAAATAATTTTAATATTATTTTTCCACGTGTTGCACCAGATATGCACTAGTAGTATTATTATATGGTTCATTTAATGAGCTTTCCGTTTATAATTTAGAACTGCTTTATTTATAAAAAATTCATTTAAAAAATCACATTTAGAGGGAGAAAAATATTACAATTTTTATCTTTTTCCTAGAAAACCAATGGCATAATTCTCTCACGAAATAAGCAGAGTGTCTTCAAATTAAAATTGAAAACTTGTTGTGAACTGTTTTATATATGTTTTGCACGCCTGTAACACCGTCTATAGGTTACCCATACACAACATTTTTGTAAAAACAAAAGGATATGACATTTTCCAAAGCCTTGAGGAATTTGTCACACATATTTTATGAGCACCAAATTTGAGAACAGCAAAAAGTGAGCAGTGAGCTACTTCACACAAAGAAACCTTGCTTAGATTGAATTTTCTATAAGAAAATGTTATTTGGGTGTTATGTGAAAAGTAAATGACTAGAAAAAAGAGAAGGAAACGAATGAGAATAAATTAAAGTGTTAATACCATTAAATAGCCATAAAAATTTATAAAACACAAATTTTAGCCACCTTTTATAAAAAAACATCTTTTTTAGCCATTTTGGCATGTGTTTTTACTACATTACCCCTAACTCAATTTTACCTTTACACAATTTGTGTTCCCCCAATTCAATTCATTTCAATCTTCAAAAAATTTTGTCCCCGCTCTGCAACTTCATCTTCACCAAAATCCATCTCACGACCGAGACACGACTGAAAATTTTTCTTCAAAAATTCATCTTCTGAGCAAATCGAACATGACCGGGCCTTCACTCTTCACGACCGGGCCTTCACTCTTCAGAAATCGAACACCTCACGAGCAGAAATCGAACACCTCTTCTGAGCAAATCTTCGATCGGGCCTTCACTCTTCACGACCGAACACGACCTCGCCGTCACGACTCTTCACGACCTCGCCGGAATTTGGTTTGCAATTGTTTTTTTTTGTTTGAATTAGGGTTTTTTTACCGTTTTTAGGAG
>BKCP01012625.1:1096040-1122230 GCA_008636005.1 Striga asiatica
AATATTCCACATTAGTGAATTTAAGTTTGGACAAATAAGTTTGATGCCATTTTGGTTACATGTTTGCACTGCTGCTCTTGAAGTTAACAAGTTACTTTACATAATGCTGTCTGCAAAGCAAACAAGGTAGAGGACATCGATGTTGCAAGATTCATGGAAATTCGAGTAAGCATTACTTATATTTCTTCATTTTAGTATCTATAAATGTGTATAGTCTAAATGAAGAGATGTAAGTATATATACATTTCATAACTATTTGGTTATTTAATCTTTTTTTTCACAAACAAATACTAAATTAGTAACTATTGGTATTTATGCATTTATATTTCAGTAAAAATAGTTTTCTAAACAATTTTGGGCTTTTTCGATGCGAATCCCAGGGATACTTCACGATATTTGAATTGCACTGCCAAATCAACGAATGAGATTGATCTAAGTCATACCTCGTGATCAACACTCAATTACCGGTTAAAATCTTGGCAACTAGTGGACAGTAATTCCAAGTTCAATGCATTCTGGATGACGTCTTGCAATCGACCGATTTCATGCTTCATGAGTGTTTTTTTTCTCCAGGATAATTTTTAAATTTTTCAGGTAGGATCTTAGAGTTGACAAAGAGGTGGATCTAAAGGAGTGCCACAATCAAAGTTCCGTCAACATAGCTCATTGGACAGGTAAGTTCTCAGTTTGATTGATTATTTGATCATCAGTTTTATGAATTTGCTATTATATCATTTGGATATGAATGTTGTGTGTTTACTCTTTCAAAGCATAATTAGCAAGTCCGAGCCTTTGTAAGTTAGCACAAGTGACTTGTTGGTTGTGAATAATGGACGTGGAATGGTGAGGAGTGTGTTGATAATTATTTATCATTTTACATGTTAATATTGTTTCTAATAGAATCTGAATCATGCTATTGTCTCTTAATTATATGTTATCAAAAGAACTCTTCATTTTGGACTCGGTTCTTTGGGTGACGCCCCTGTACCTTTTTATTTATTTTTTTAGTCATTCAAATGAACGTAACGAAAGAACAAGCAAGCAAAATTGAAGAAGAATAGAACATTTTTTTATGCAACAAGTGAAGAAAAAATAATAGAAATTTAAACATCTAAGGGTACATAATTGCAAATACACAATGTCATTTTTCAAGTTTTTATATTCTTGTTTTAGTATATTTTATCTTGCTTGTAGTGAATTATAAATTGTTGAAATTTTAAAGTACAGGCTGGCTCAGAAAAATCTTCTCAGTCTAATGAAGGCAAAAGGAGAAACAACTAGAAAACCAATCATGAGGCCTCAACTGAGGGCAGAAGCTAGGAAAAAAAGAAGGGACACCGGGCTTCTCAACCACCTCCTGAATCAAATAGCCTGAAAAATTGCACCAAGAGGTAGGGAGAGACTCAGACGGCGAAAAATACCTCCTTTTGAATATATTAAAATCTTCATTCTAAATCTTTGTATTCTTATTATGAACTTGATTAACTTGATTCTGTTTACTGAATTCAGGACAAAGACACTGACTATATTGAAAGTCAGAAACAGAATCGTGTCGAGCAGATGATGCTTACAAATATTGCACGTCGCCTATGCTTACAAATAATTTGACAAATTTAGTACGATATCCTGTTGAAAAGGGCGATAGACGTTGTTTTATTGAGTACTTGAGCTTTGGAAGCCTGGAAAAATTTATGGACACTAAGTTTATGAGTTTAGATACCTCTTTGAGCTATTGGGTTTATTGAGTACTTGAGCTTTGGAAGCCTGAAAAGCTTTATGTACATTAGTTTATGATTTAGATACCTCTTTGAGCTATTCTATTAGGGTTATGGTGATATTGGAGAATAAGGATGTGAAGTTATTAGTTGGTCATGTGCTTATGAAAATTTTCTTTTAGCTATTTATACTTTGATAGTTACTTTTGTATTTTCTGAAAGCATGTGTTGAATGGCGTCTGTAATATATATTTGAAAGAATTGAGTTAAAATATTTTTGTCATACTACCTCGACGTCTCTTGTGATTTGCTAGCAGTTTTGAAGATTTGTTTTCTTCTTGGTTGTTCGATTTCTGTACATAGAGTTGCTGCTGAAAATGGTAATTTAGTAATTTGGAATTTGAACTGTGTATTTGGAAAGCATGCATCTTCTCTGTGTTTTGGTATGTTTCTGTATGCATCTTCTCTGTTATTTTACCTTGAGTGCATGTAGTAATTTAAGGTGTTTTGTTGTTGTTCAAAGAGATTTGACAACCTTCATCTGCAATGTGCATTGTTATTCTCATCCCAAAATCCACTATACACAATTTGAACTTTTTCACACATCTATAAAAAAAGATACAAAAGTATTTTAGTGATAAACAATGTCAAAAAAAATGTCTTATATATGATTCAATGTCTTATATAATGAAAAAATAAAATTTGAACCAGAATCGATTTTTGGGATCGATTTCTTGAACCAGAAATCATTATGAGATCTAAAAATGATTCCAAAAATCATTTTTGGGATTTCTGGAGTCGATACATAAATCATTTCTCGATTTCTTGCATTTCTGGGGTCCACAAATCATTTTTGGGATTTCCAAAAATCGTTTTGCGATTAAACAAATGATTCAAAAATCGTTTTTGGGATTTCTGAGATTTCTGGGGACCAGAAATCGTTTCTTGGTCCAAAAACCATTTCTGTGATTTCTGGCATTTCTGGGACCAAAAACGATTTCTGGGGTTCAGAAACGATTTCTGTGACCAGAAATCCATATTTTTGGGACCAGAAATGATTTCTGGACCAGAAATCGATTTTCGGTCCCAGAAATCGCTTTTCGGATTTTTGGGATTTCTGGGGTCCATAAACGATTTCTGGGCTCCAGAAATGGTCCAGAAACGATTTCTGCGACCAGAAATCCTTTTTTGGATTTCCGGCATTTCTGGGACCAGAAATGATTTCTGGGGTCCAGAAATCAATTTTCGGTCCCAGAAATCGTTTTTTCGAATTTTGGGATTTCTGGGGTCCAGAAATCATTTCTGGAGCCCAGAAACGATCATTTCTGGAGCCCAGAAATCGTTTCTGGAGCCCACAAACGATCATTTCTGGAGCCCAGAAACAATTTCTGGACCCCAGAAATTGACAATTTCTGATTTTTTTTTTTTTTAAGAAAAATAGATAGTAAGGGTATTTTGGTATTTTTAGGTGCCAAAATGGCTAAAAATGATGTTTTTCCCACAACATGGCTAAAATTTATGTTTTACATTTCTACTTGGCTAAAAAAAAAATTCACTGTAAATTAAATTCATGTGAAGCATCTTCTATAAAACGAAATTGACCAGTTAAATATCCATTATTAACGGCAAACGACTCAAATTACAACGATTTTTTACTTGTATATACCATAACTCCAAAAGCCTTTGTCGCACAACACTGACGTTTGATAAGTCTCAAGAATGAAATGAATATTCGAAGAATCGATATGATAAATGATATTTGAAAAATAATGCAATAAATCTCTTAATTCAAGTTGTTCGGAAAATGAAAAATCCACTTATGAGGATATTTATATTTAAGATCTCTTCGCTCTTTGCATATCGCGAACCCTAGCCCCAAATCCTCTCACTCGTACCTCGCCGAATCTCCGTCGTTGCGTGCCTTCCCCGGCGGGCAGCCGATCCCTTCGCTGGCGGATGGCCCATAGCTGCGCGGCATTGGACAGTGGCGGGAGTAGCGTTTCGGATTCCGAGTCAAGTTGTGAGATGGTTAATCCTTATTTCACTAGTGTCTTGTCCTGGGTTTGGTTAACCCGTTGGGGAAGGGCTTTGTTTGTTGGTAGATTAGGACCTTAGTTTGTTCTCTTTGTGTTCGTGCTTGTGTTGTTTAGGTTTGTGTTTTTGGTTTGGGCCATTTAGTCTCTATGAGTCCGAGAGTGAACTTATTATCCTATTGGGATCTGTTTTAGTAGTTTTTGTTTTTTGCTTGTGTTAATTGCTTTTGTGTAGTTGCGAGTTTGTTATTCTAGCGTTGCTAGCAGGCTCTAGGCGATCTTCGGATCTGCCTCCAGTTTTTTCAGCCTTTTGTTGTACTATTCAGTCTTTGGTTGTTTTCTCTTTGCACTTTGTGCAGTTTTTATTAATATAATATCTCTATCATTTTGGAAAAAAAAAAATATTTATATTTAGATGTGTAGCAACCTCTTTCAAGGGTCACGGGATGAAACAACATTTTTCCAAACGTGTTTGTCCAAAAACAGACGAAACCAATCAAGCAGACATTCATTGGTGCTCAACAAGTGTGACTAGGATTGTGCCCACGACATTGTTGCTCCCGAAAGAGCAGTAGAGTTCGTTGCGCGACCAAACACTGCACGAGCGCCCGACAAGCTCTCAAGTTTTGGCGAGCCCTCAGGGTGTGGTTGGATATGAATTTGATTGATTTTTTTACTGGTTTTTTTGTTAACCATAGTTAATTTTGAAAAAAAAAAAATTGTATGATTAGTTGTTAGTGGAAGTTTAAGTTTATATTAAAATAATATAAAATAATTAAATTTAATTTGATATAAAAATAGGAGAAAGATGATATGAGGTGATGATTAATAAAAATTATGTGAGTAGATAAATAGTGAAATAAAATTGATGTGATGTACAAAGATGATTGCTTGATATTATTTAGTTATATAGATAAAATTAAAGATATTGTGGTAGAGTTAAAGTTGAGTTAAATTTGAGTTTTGATTGTTTTTTTACTCGATGAATTTTTATCCAATCACACCCTCAGTGTTCCAGAACATGAACCTTGTGCCTCCTACCTCACGTAAGCCCGAGTACTTACTGGTGCGGCCATTCGAGTTCAATCGCTCCTGAAGTTTAGTTGGCTTTAAGCTACTTAAGCTCACTATTTTCTATAATTTAATTTATTTTTTTCACTTAGAATTAGTTTTCCATCCACCATAAAATGGTTTTGATAGTTTTTTAAAAATTTTCACTTATAAAAAATAAAACCATAAAATTGATACGAAATCAAATTTTATTATAGTAAACATATTAACTAATACATTACTAAAATCAAAGAATTATTAATAGACAAAAAAAACACGAGAATTTGTTCATGAGGGCCCGAAATTTTGGCGTGAAAAATAAACTGCTAAAGAGAATTTTAAAATCTCAAATTAACACACGAAAAACGCTAACTTGCAGAGTCACTTTCTACATTTGGCAATTGAAGGGATGCAGCCTTTGTGTTTTGTTATTCTCCATTAGTTGGAGTGTATAATTTTTGCGTGTGGAAGTTAGATTTGTTTTGTTTTTATTTTTTCGTGTTGGTTTATAGTTTCGGATTTAGGCTGCAAAGTACAGTTCTCCTAAATTCAGCCTTGTAATTGCTTTAATTCAGCTATCTTAACTATTTCCTAGTTTGTAAGTTTTTTTTCTTAGTTATAATACATTTATATCGCTTTGGAGAAAAAAGGTACCTACGGAATTTCACATTTTATTAGGACTTTATAGTCTTTTAAAATTCTAAAAATTCATGTAACATTTATCACATGAGAAATTAAAAATATATATAGTAAAAGCATATGGTCATGTGTCTCTTATAAAGTGATTTGACAAGTCATATTGGTATTTAAATAATGTGGACATGCTATAATTGCGTTCATTTTCAAGGTGTACTATGGCACCAAAAATTTATGCTAAACTACTATTGCTTTTGCCCCATTGATGTTTGCAATCCAAGGAAAAAGTAATGTATAAATATATTAAGAGGTATAATAGAATTTTATTTTTTCACAATATTTTCCTTTCAATTGGGTAGCTATTTTTAGCAGTTAGATTTTTTTATTTTTTTTAGCATTTTTTTCACACAAACTTCGAACTCATAACTATTGACAGCATAATTTATGCATTAATTTAACATGTGATCAAAGATGAAGAATCATCCAATAAAGAGGCAATACCTACTCAGGGCACAAACAAAAAGTTGATTAAAAGAGATGCGGTGGTGTGGTGCAGTACATTTAAAAAAGCGTTGGCACAAATTCATATTTTCTTCGTATATTAATATTCGATCATGTACATATGTACAAATGTAAATAAAAATTTAATATGTTATATGTGTGTGTATATAATAGTTAAAATCACAAGTTAGATAATAAAAATATCTCATTTTATATATTTTAACATTAGTAAAAATTAATGATATAAATATAAATTATTTGACTTACATATTAATCTTTTATATTGATCGCAATAATATAACTTTTGCAATCTTGGTTGATTATAACCAATTAATTTGATAAAATAATATTAAAATTATTATTATAGCAATTATGTACGAACACTTCTATTTAAATATGTTTGCCCGGCCAACATTTTCCTAAAATCCCATCCTCACGAATCTTTCGACCTGCACACCAGAAACGAAAAAAAAATGGAGAAAATCGAGAAACAAACGATAAACACAGAAAAACTCTAAATAAAGGAAAACATGAAACAAAACACAAAACGAACTAAAAAAAAAAGAAAAGACCTAGAACGGGAAAAAAGAAAGGAAAAATAACAATGAAAAATGCAACAAAAATGAGACAAATAGTTATCTTTTAAAGATCTTCGATTCAACATCCATATAGCATATATAAAATAAAAGTATTGATATCTATCCTTATAGATAAAGTTATTTAAATTTATTTATTAAATGAAATTAAAAATATCAAATAAAACAAAAAAAAGACATATTTGTTATTAACATACCAAAAAATAGTTATTTATCTAAAAAAAATATATATAAACTAAGTATGAATATAAAATAAATATAAACAATATTCTAAATTTTTTTTGTCTGAACATAATAAAGGCCTTGCTTGGCTATTAGTTGTTAGCAATAGTAGATAAACGATTGTTTTTAACGGATATCTGACAGCAAATTGGAATAGCTTATCTGACTAGCGGATTATATAGCTATTTTGAATATTTTATGTTGACATATTATTCTGTGAATCATCTCTTCTCAAAACACTCATATATTGAGCTTTTTTCAGAATTAACGTCTTATGCTAAAAATACTAATCAAATAAACTCCTTTCCAAACAAGTTAATTCGAGGATTGGATGGGTCAAAGCTCTAAATGAGGTTCAATCCTCTAAATGTACACCAAAATGGTCAACATCCAAGTAGGGCCAAAAAGACTACATAGAGATTGAACGCCATAATGATATTGAAAAAAAAATCTAAAGAAATATTATAATTAAAATAATAAAATAATTATTATATTTTACAAAGTTTTAAAATATTCCATTGATGCACATTATATTTTAAATTATTGAATATTATAAAGTTGAAGATATTTAACTCTCGATAGTATGAATCTTCCTTCGCCATGAGACAGGCGGCCTCAGTGCTCGGGACAATCAGGTAGCATATCATGTAAAAAGGCTATAAATCTTATTTACGAAGAGTGGATCTTTGAGTTGTAAACGGCAGTTCCATAGTTCATGTGTGTAGTCAACATCCGTAGTTTGCTCCTTCTGACGTTTCATTTCGTACCGTCAGGGGTAGGGCTGCAAACGAGTCGAGCAACTCGCGAGCCGCTCACGAGCGCTCGAGCCAAAGCTCAACTCGAGCACGAACTCGAGTCGAGCTCGAGCCCATATTTTGTATTGTCGAGCGACTCGCGAGCAGCTCGAGATATATGAAATTACTAAAATACCCCTTGTGTATATATGTATTTAATGGTTATTTTACAAAATTTCTTGAAAAAATTTGAACCGAACTCGAGCCGAGCTCGAGCATTGTGAATTCATGTCGAGTTCGAGCCGAGCTCGAGCTCTTGTATTTTTTTATCGAGTCGAGCTCGAGCCTAAAAAATCGAGCTTGACGAGCTCGAGCACGCGCTCGAACAGCTTAAAAAAAAAAATCAATCCTGCTCGATAAGGCCAATGTTCGACTCGGCTCGACTCGTTTGCAGCTCTAGTCAGGGGGGTTTCAGCTCAACTAGTAAATGCCTTTCGGAACTCTATTACCTTCTCCTATGACTTGAGCTAAAGATCGTAGTTCTCGAACGAGCAATCGAAATGATTCGGGAGCATCCTCGGGCTTATTGTTCCTCCAAAGATCGTAGTACCAACTACTTTTTGGCGCGTTCTAATATGATCCGATTTAGTTGTAAGCATCTCTTGTAAAATATGAGCAAGACCAAATCCTTCTAGGGCCCAAACCTCCATTTCTCCTACTCGTTGTCCTTCCGGGTTTGCCCTTCCCTTAAGGGGTTGTTGTGTTACTCGCGCATAAGGTCCATTGGAACAATGTGAGAAGAAAACTATTATAAACATAAAATATATTTACAATATAATCAAACTTTAAAAAAAATTAAATTAATTTAAAATCAAGTTATTAAATTGTAGATAATATTATATATATATATATACACACACAAATGTGTGTGATTAAAAAATATCATTGCACAAATCAAGTATAAAATATGGGCATCATTTTAATTATTTAACTTTATTAATTCTTTTATTTATTAGTTGTATATTTACTTTTTATAATTTTATTATAAGAATATAATTTTTTTCACTTATTTCTTTTGATACAATTTTTTTCATGGGATATGCATTATTCACGGGCGTTATATTAACAATCAAATAAATTAATATTCTATTTAACTTCGACAAAAATAAATATATCTTAGATAAAGCAAATAATATTTCATATAAAATGTTTTTTAGGATTCGAAATGTTATTACAAGTTCTTTTACTCTCGTATTAATTATTTATAAATTTTTATTTCACAATTAGAATATAAAATTTTATTTTAATTGCACAAATATTTTTTATTGAACATTCTTATAGTTTACAGACGTTGTATTAGTTTTACATCAATCCTCTAATATCAAAAGAATCCATTTAAAACATGATATAATATACTACACCATAAGTTCATTAGAAGGGATGATCAATATTGGTAAAATCAAATCAATGTTAATATTAAATCATTTGACAAAACAAATGTCAAATATCCCCAATATCGTGTGTATTTTAAAGTGTTGGTCAAATTTGAAAGAAAATATATTGGACATTGAAAAGAAAAAATGAAAAACCCACTCCCCACACAACATTTGAATTACACTTCTGCCCCAACACATATGGTCAATTCCTCATATGCCCCCTCTGAATATTTTAACACACGAGTGAATTACTACACACATGCACAGTTCCGAAGAAGATTTATGCTGACAAGAATTTTCACGGTCACCTAATTCTGCTGTTACAAAATTTAAAATAAAAAAAAAAACTCATCAAAAGGAGATAATTCTGTCTTTTATTGACTTTCACCACCACCATATTTCTTTATTTCCACATATATAAAGAAAAATCCGACACTCGCCCAGCAGCATAATTTCATTTTTTTTCCTTATAATTTTTGTTTACTCCCTTTTTTCATCCTTCTTTTCCTTTACCTTTCCCTTGAAGAGTCGAGATTTTCTTCGATTTGTTGATCTGCCCTTTTCCTTTTTTTCAACCAGTTTGCTGATCGCAAATCTTGAAATTATCTGGGATGATCGAAGAGTTGCTTTTGGCTAAATATCTCCCGAGGAAAATTCAAGAATTGATTTTTCATGAGTTGGGCTGCTTCGAAAAGCTGAGAAAACGCCGTATAATTTGATTCTTTTTTGTTTTTGTTTTTGCATGAATTTTTTTTTGAAATTGTGAAGAGGGCTTTCATTTGGAGGGTATAAAGTGTCCTGGGCTGATATGGGTGGGTGTTTTCCTTGCTTTGGATCATCAAAGAAGGCAGTGAATGGTAGTAACAGTAGTAATGGAGTGAAAGAAGTAGCAAAAAAGGCGTCTTTTAAAGAGAATTCTTCTGTTCACTCCAGTAGCCATGTGAAGAGAGTGAATTCAGGTACACAATTTGTTTATTTTATTTCAGTTTTATGCATAACTTAGCATGATTCTGTGGATGGGCGAGTGAGAGTGAAATGTCTTGAATTTGAATTGTTATTCTTGGTTAATTTTCCTATTGTTGAGGCATGAGAGGGAGATCTAATCGTTTTCTTAATATGTGTTTGATTAAGTTCCATAATATTTTTAGGTTTGGATAGTTCTTGAATTGTTGACATGAAATGGGTTGTTAGTCAGTTTGCTTGTTATTTGTTGGAGAATTTTAGTATTCATGCTGAAGGAATCAGATTGATTTCAGTACTTATAGTTGTCCAAAAGATGTGAGTGCTTGAGAATTTAGTATTCATACCTTCAGCATTGCAGATTTTCGGACGTAATTGCCCCAGAAAATGGAACTAATTTATGAAGTTGTTAAGAGGGATCAAGGATGGTTACTTAAATGAGAATGCACCACCATTGGGCAAAATTAAGATAATCACAAGAACAATCCTGTGCTTTAACCTAATGGGAAAAAAAAAAAAAAATCCTTTTGTCTTCCAAATTTAGATATTACCCCTTGGAAGTGCTTTAAACAGCCCGTAAGATTTGTATTTACTCAACCAATACCGTCTCTTAAGTCTTGGTGGTGTATTTATAAAAGAGTAATGCATGTCAAGAGGTATTTGTACTTGTAATCAGCTAATCCTCTAGGGTTTTATCCATTATAATTAGCGTTTTTTTTTTGTTAACATCTTTTGGCCATTGCATTAAACATTTTACTCTTTCACAACTTCTTTCTACTCTGCTAATGAAATTGCCTTATGATCCCTAGATAAATCAAAAGGCCAGAAAAGTACTGATACCAAGAAAGAATTACTGCTACCAAAAGAGCCAACAGCTAATATTGCTGCACAAACATTTACCTTTCGTGAGCTTGCTGCAGCTACAAATAACTTTAGGCCCGAGTGCTTGCTTGGTGAAGGTGGGTTTGGGAGAGTTTACAAAGGCCGTCTTGAAAGCACGGGGCAGGTAGCGTTAACAACACAAATAACTGTTGATTTTACTATGTCAACATCTTTCTCCACATGTTTGGTTGTTTTAATGTGAATGAAAATCAGCTGTTTCAATGCTGTATTCTCACTTTAGAGTTGGAGAAAATAGTTGCATGGTTGTTAGTTACTATGGTTATTACTTATTAGGAAATAACCACAACACCACCTTGAGGTTTGGCCTAATCGCAAAGAAATCAAGTTGCCTTTGCAATAAAATTTCCCTTTGGTTAATTCTCTTTGATGAGTGGCACTGGTTGTATGGGTTAATTGTAAAAAAGATAAAACCTTCAATGAGAATGTTGTAATCTTAGAAGATAACTGGTCTTTTTCATTTTTTGTTATTATTATTATTATTATTATTATTGCAAACATCCATGGTTTTTATGCTCAATCAATGTTGGAGAGTGGTCCTTTTGTAGGTTGTGGCAGTTAAGCAACTTGATCGAAATGGACTTCAAGGGAATAGGGAATTTCTGGTAGAGGTTCTCATGCTTAGCCTGTTACACCATCCGAATCTTGTCAACTTGATTGGATATTGTGCTGATGGAGACCAACGACTTCTAGTTTATGAGTACATGCCATTGGGATCTCTAGAAGATCATTTGCATGGTTAGTCTTTAGTTAAAATATTCATCTATGTTTTTTTTTTTAAGTATTCATCTATGTTTACTTATTCAGAATCCGTGTTTTCTAGTTGGAATGTTGTTTTCCCTGTAAAAATAAGTAGTAAATAGTTTATGTTAGCAATAGTATCTGCTGTCGAGAACTTCTACAGGTTATTAATATTTTTTTATTTGGCTTTATATTCTTCCTTAATGACCTTGCGATTTAGTTTGCACACACCAAACAGAGAACAGCAATATACTTTTAAATTTATAATTTAGGTAAAGATAACCGTGTATGTATAGCATCTGTCTTTTCTTTTACTTTTCTCTATCTGTTGCTGGTTATATATGGCTATATGCTTATTTCCTAGCAAAATTTGTATTCAACTATCATGTACACTTTGTTAATGAGTTTCTATATCTATAGGTGATTAATCTAAATAGTTTTATGAATGACCACAATGAACTTTAGTCATGTTCATAGAAGGATTGAATATTTTTTCTATCTTAGAGTTATTATACTTTGTCCTCTAGATTTTCTGCATTTCAGTTTTAGTCGCCTGGTTTGGCATTTATTACATTTATACAATAATTGCATCTTAAAACAGATGTGACAGTCATCTTAGTAAGTGGAGGTATTTTGGCTCTCTCATTTGCCTCTTGCACACCTTGTGTTATTGACAAACTACTCTGTAAAAGATTAATAAGTTGCTTCAACAAAGTTAAAAAATTATAACCACATTCGACAATAGCGTTTAGGTAATTTTGGCATCACAATCCGTTGCTTTCAGTAATGACTAGTAAACTGGATTTTGATAATGGGATAATGAGACCATTAATGCCATAGAGGTTCAGCATGAGAGAGAGAGAGAGAGAGTTTCACAAGTGGCATCCGGTTTGGTATCAATTTGTAAAGGTGCACAAACTTCAAGGGGGTTCGCTTTATTTCAAAGATGACTGGAATTTGCTTTCTTTTTTTAATTTAATCATGCTAGTTTTTGTAAACTCATAGTGTTTAAAATTACATTCTCTGTGATGTTATGTGCAGATCTGCCACCCGATAAAGAGCCTCTCGACTGGAACACTCGTATGAAAATTGCGGCTGGGGCTGCTAAGGGCTTAGAGTACCTCCACGATAAAGCCAACCCACCCGTCATATACAGAGACCTGAAATCTTCCAACATTCTTCTTGATGAGGGCTATTTCCCCAAGCTTTCGGATTTCGGGCTTGCAAAGCTTGGGCCCGTGGGCGACAAGACCCACGTTTCGACCCGGGTTATGGGGACTTACGGCTACTGTGCTCCCGAGTATGCCATGACTGGCCAGCTCACCATGAAATCGGACGTCTATAGCTTTGGGGTCGTTTTTCTTGAGCTGATCACTGGCCGGAGAGCAATCGACAACATGCGGAGTGCGGGAGAGCATAATCTCGTTGCATGGGTAAGAAAAATAAAAAAGAAAATAAAAAAAAAAAGGTTTCTTTTTCTAGGCTACAATTTTCTTTTATATTGAACAGTTGCATCCCCCATACTTGCCTAAATACTACGGCTATGTTTGGTAGACAAATAAGCTAGCTTATAGCTTATTTAGTTAGTTTATAAGCTTCCTGTATTTAAATAAGCTTCGTCTGGTAGGACGAGCTTTTTTAAAAAACTCGAGCTTATCTCATAAGCTTTTTTGGGTAGCTTTTCAGATAAGCTCGTTGAAATTTTTTATTTCAGCTAGCTTATCAACTAATTTTACCAAAAAAATTTTTCACATAAGCTAGTTTTTCAGCTATAAGTCATAAGCTATAAACTACAAGCTCGAAAATTACTGATAAGCTATAAGCTGCTTATCAGCTATCAACTAGCTTTACCAAACATAGCCTACAAATAGCCATACAAAAAGGTGGAGCCATTCTCTGTTTAGGAATTTTGAAGGGTGTATTTGTAAAAAAAAATGTTTGCAGTAGCAAATTTGTATTGTCAACCAACGGTAGGCCCGTTTTCGTAAATCAAAGCAAGTTGTGTTTCTTCGTATGTATTCCGAATCTCGGTGTGGTTTTAAGAATATATCTCCCTTCTGATTTTATAAAAAAAATTGTAAAGTAACTATCAGTGAAAACCATACCATATGGGGTGAGTGACAGTAATTTTTCGATTAGATCACTTTTAACCTTTAACTTTTTTGCTCGAAAAATCTCGCGAAAACTCCAGGCGAGGCCCCTCTTCAAGGACCGTAGGAAATTCCCGAAAATGGCGGACCCTCTACTGCAGGGCCGTTACCCGATGCGCGGGCTCTACCAAGCCCTTGCTGTGGCCGCCATGTGTCTCCAGGAGCAGGCCGCCACACGGCCACTCATCGGTGACGTGGTCACGGCCCTATCCTACCTGGCGTCCCAAACCTACAGGCACCAGCGCAGGGACACGTCAGACGGCGGGCCCCATCTCGGGTCCCCTTCTTCATCTGTCCAGAAAAACTCTCCTGAAGACTCCTCCAGGAGGATGATAGAAGAGACTGTGGGCCGGGCTCACTCACAGGTGGGCAGCCCGGGGAGCGCGGGCCGGGCCCATGAGATGCCTAAGAATCCTGAGAGAGAACGCGCGGTGGCACTGGCTAAGGTGTGGGGTGAGAATTTCAGGGAGAAGAGGAAGAGTGATGCCGGGAGCTTCGACAGCACCAACGAGTGAAGAGTAAAGAGAGAAAAAAACGAGGTGCGTGAAAGTCGGGGTTTTTTGGAGGTTAGTCTGTAAGAGGAATTCTTATGTCATGCTTATAAGCATATTATATGTGCAGCATTTTTAAAAACGAACAGCCATGTATGGTTAATCTTGTTTTTTTGACGGGAGAATTATATGCTGTTTTTGGGGTTCAAATGTTGGAAGTGCTTTGGGTTTGGTTTGGTTTGGGCATCATGGCTTCTCAAGAGTGTCTTTGGTTTTATCTCTTACGTCACTATGTTGGCCTAAATTTTGAATGAATCTTTGAAGTCCCAAAACAATGGACACCAATCGAACCTGAAATTTGGCTTTGAAGATTTTACACAGAATTTAGTCAATTTGTGATGCTGTATTACATACAACGAAGGTTTGTCGAAATTCATCATCATTTAATTTTATTGCACTAAGATTTTTAGGGAATATTGATTAGATAAGAGCATCTGCAATGCTGTGGGTCTAGATTTGTCTATGTGAAATGTAGTTTTGTCTATGTGAAGTGTAAGTGAACTTAAGTCTTGGATGACATGAACATAAATTATAAAATTAACAAAATTTATTCAAATGCAAGGAGATTAGTTTTATTTTTCTTGTTGTCACATATGCAAAACTCAATCCTCTTGCACTTGCATTAGAGAACATATTTTTTTAGACTGAGTCTATTTTCGAAGTAGCATACAAATTTTTGTGACTGAGCCCAAAGCATTGTGGATGTTCTAAACGTAACTATGTTTTTTTTTCTTTTTCTTTTTTTTTTCATATTTGTGTTACTTTTAACTAAATTTTTATCTACTTGTTTTTAATGTTACCATTTAATTTAATGATATCGAACTCAGTAAAAATTTAAGAAAGACTAGTAAAGACTAGTAATCAATCATGTGAATATGCACAGATGCAACTAAAATATTATAAGTCATATGTGTGGGTATTATATTTAAAATTATAAATTAGATAATGAGTTTATCACATTTTATAAATTTGATCATTATTAAAAACTAGTTTTTGTCCCGTGCATTTGCACGGAAAACTATATGATACATGAAAAAATAATAAAAATTATAAACAATAGTAAAAATCATAAAAAAATTATTGAAAAATTTAAAAAAAAAATATAAATATTCTTAAACACTTCTTTATAAAACAACGTCGTGGTTTTTCTATCGTGAAAATCTCCCTCAGCTCAAATCAAAATCTTCAAACCCCACTGACTCGTAACTCTAACGTGCGACAGAGACTGTCTTTGACTCTTATTGATCATGTCATAGCATAGGAAACACTTCTTTATATTGTTTGTCCTGGACTCTTATTGATTGATAGAGATTGTCCTTACTTCTTAATAAAAATATACCATCTAAATATAAATAAGTAAATATAATATTAATTTTTATATAAACAAAAAATTAAAGATTTGTAATAGATCTGTAAATATATGTATTTTTTAGAGTTTTTTTTTTTTAAAAAAAAAACTCGTATCATGAGCTTTCCATTAGGGTTAGCTTCCAATGGACTGGAACCGCCCGCATCGTGATTTTAAGAGGCCGATTAAGGCCCTTTTGTTATATTTAATCACAGTCAGAAATTTTTATGTATGTTTAATTTTTTTTTCGTGAATTCAAGTTATTTCAACGATGTTCTTTTTATATATCTAAGATTTTTATTTTCTGATTTATATGAATATAAGCACATTTAACTAATTTTTATAAAATTTATTGAAAAAAGTTACTATTTTTTTGAAAAACTGATAAGATATTACGATAATACTGTACTTAACATAAATGTGGGATTAATTAAAATAAATCTTTTTAATTTAGTCATTAACTAATTAAATTTAACTATAAGAAACTTTCTTAAATGTGAGATTAATGAATAATTAATTAAAAAAATGTAACTCCTTTTGGAGGGAAAGTGAAAATATTTTTATTAAATGTTTTATTAAATGAAATTAGCTAGCAATTATATATATATAGATTTTGTAAATTTGATCATTATTAAATTAAATTTGATAATGAGTTTATATCTCCTCCTCCTCCTCCTTTAGTACACATTTTTGTGTGAATTTATAACTATTTAATATTAGTAATAATTATTATAAGATATAATAGTTAAAAAAAAATATGCAACAGTTACTTTTCAGAGTTAGATAAAAAAAAATGAGGGGGAAAATTTGATGATAACATTTAATGAATTGCCACAATCCATTTTTTGAGTGAAATTTTTAGTTCATATTAAAATAATGTTTAAAATGAAAATGATAAAATTAATTTGATGTAAAATTTGGAGAGAAAATATTGAAAGTGATGTGTAGTTAAAATTATGAGAGTGAATGGACATTGAATTGAAATCGATGTGATGTGTGAGGGTGATTGATTGATATTATATAATTATATTGATAATATTGAAAATAGTGAGATTGAGTTAAATTTGAGTTAACCGATTGAGTCAACAAAAGCAACTAGTGAAAAATGTGAAAAATTATTGATTTTTTGATTGGGTTATTTATATCCAATCACTCTTTTCTTTGATTGCCTTTTGTAACTTGGGCCTGTTGAAAAGTTTTGGCCTATTGGGCTAACAAAGCACTAGAATCCAGTTTCCAAGTCCATGCCTACCCGCAATCCTACTAAACTTGATTGTTTATGAAATAATTTGTTCAAAATGAGTTATTTTGATTAATCTATCTATACTTATATTAAAGGGAGTCCTATTTACCAAATTAAGTAGCCAGAAAAGTCAACAGCATTTATTGCATTACTATTTCCGTATTATACAATCTATACTTATATAAAAAGAGATTCTATTTACTATATGTACTATCCAGAAAAGTCAACTGCATTAAATGCCATTACTATTTTGGTATTATAATATCTTATTTATTTAATTGATTTATTTATTTGTTTTATTTTAAAAAGGTAAGTATAATAAAAAGATTTTAATAATAAAAAAATCAAATACCAAATAAAAATGTACACTTTGACTTATTTGATTATACCAAATATATTCCTATTTAGTATATAAATTAAATACTTACTAAAGTATTTATTTGTTTTATTTGTCAAAGTTAAGTATAGATTTGTTTATATTATCAAATCATAAAAAAAATATTTAATCCATATTGTAAAAAAAAAAATCATATAATTTTATAACAATTCTACTACACTATTTAACAATATTTCTTTTTATTATATAATAAATAATAATTAAATATTATATGGTGAACAACAATAAGTAAAACTGTTACTTTCTCTTATATCAAGGGATAAATTTATATGCTAAAATTAAATTTTTATTAGTATAAATGTTTTAGTGAGATAATATATTAATTATTTTACAAGCTAGCCCTAACATGCTCATATTTAATGTTTTAAAAGATGTAGAAAAAAACTTATAATAACTTTATTATTTTTTAGACTTAAACGTTGATTAAAAGAGGTAAAAATTCCTAATTTTTTAAACTTAAACATTGATTAGCACCATAGATCGAGAGTTTATATTTAGTAAAATTCCTAATTGTAATAAAAAAAATTAATTTTTGCTATATTTTAGAATATCTTTAAATTCATTATAAAAAAAAANTTCAGAATAATAATTTCAGACAACTATGATTTTTTTTTTTTTATGTAGATTGACCAAATTAAGTACATCTATATATATATAAAGAGGTTGTTGGAAAAATACATTAATAGAAAGTTTGACCAAATAAATATAATGTTTGACTTACTATTAATGGAAAGTTCGAAAAAACACATGTAAATCTTTAGAAACAAAATCTGAATCCTATTTTTTTCGGTAACAAATTTGGAGATTCTTATGGCAAAATTTAAATCCCATTTTTTTAGTATCATATTTTATTTTTTTTACCAAAATTTAAATCATATCTTTTTTTGTAACAAATTTAGAGATTCTTATGCAAAATATGTGTTAATTATTTATGAAACAATTCTAAATCTATCTATATATAAAAAGGTTGTTGTTAAAATACATTTTTAGAAACTTTTGACCAAAAAAAACCTTTGACATTCTAAATATAGAAACCATATTTAAAGCATTTATAATAATATACAAAATTTAAAAAAAGTCATACTTGAATTCAAAAATTAATTGATTAAAGATATTATTGGCATATGTGGATAAGTCACCTTAAAGAGATAATTTAGAAACCACAAATTTAAAAAAAAGTCATACTTGAATTCAAAAATTAATTGATTAGAGATATTATTGGAATATGTGGATAGGTCACCTTAAAGAGATAAGTCACCTTAAAGAGATAAGTCTCTATGGAATATATATCAGAATTGGATCCATAATTACCATTACATAATTATGCGAATCTTGAGTTCAAAAACGGTTGTTTGGTATAAATTAATATGCACTACCACTATTATCTGTTCACCTCATTCACAGAGTTCAAAGAAAAAAAAAAAGATAAATTTCAGAACACATCGATAATATAATGCCGCCAGTCTGGGATACACTCGATTCCGTGAGTAGGAGAAACAAACCTTTTTTGCACTTGACAGCAGTCCTAATAGTTGAAACGCATCACCAACGGGAGAGCTGGAACGCATTCCATATACTGTTTCATGATGAAAAGGTAAATATTTTTATTTGTAATATCAAATTTATATAATTTAAAAAAAAAAAATTGATTCACAAAAAAGAGACAAATTTCAGAACACATCAATAATATAATGCCGCCAGTCTGGGATACACTCGATTCCATGAGTAGGAGAAACAAACCTTTTTTGCACTTGAGAGCAGTCCTAATAGTGGAAACGCATCACCAACGGGAGAGCAGGAACGCATTCCATATACTGTTTCATGATGAAAAGGTAAATATTTTTATTTGTAATATCAAATTTATATAATTTTAAAAAATATTTTAATTCACATTTATAAATTTATATGGTAGAGTACATTTATTAAAGGCATAATACGTTCTATACATATGAGAGCATTTCGAGGTGTACTGAACGAAGGCGAGATGTATGCAATCAGCAACTATGTCGTTGAATTTAATCATGGGAAGAAAGATATCATAACCAACATATGGAAACTTGTGCTTCATGGAAGAACTCATGTTATCAAATATGATGAGATTTTCCCTCAAGATGGTGATATTTTTCCTCAACATTAGCAAGGAGTAAGGATATTTATGATATTTAGAGTTTGATTATTATGAATTTTAATTTCATTCCATGTCGTTGAATTCCGAATTCTATAATAAATTTTAGTGTTATTATATTTGTTATCGTTATAAAATGTCGTTGAATAATTTTTTTTTTTTTATTAAATGTCGCACGAGATATTTATGATATTTAGAGTTTGATTATTATGAATTTTAATTTCATTCCATGTCGTTGAATTCCGAATTCTATAATAAATTTTAGTGTTATTATATTTGTCATTGTTATAAAATGTCGTTGAATATTTTTCTTTTCTTTTTTATTAAATGTTGCACGAATGTGAAAATTTGAACATTTTATTTTTTACTTCTAATGTATATTAATTTAAAATTGGTAGAATGCCATGATATAAGATATAAATTAATACAAATTTTAACAAATATTTCAAATATAAGATTATATAAATAAAAATTTACGGAATTAACAATAACTGAATCAAGTACATTTAATGGATTATATTGCATGATTTTTCAATAATTTATGATAATGGATTATATTATAAATATTTGTTTGATTAAAATATTTATATTAATTTGTATTATATAATAATAGATGCTGATCTTAATGATAAAAGGTTAAATATAATCTCGCCGTGGTAGTTTTTTATTGACGAAAAATCATAGTCTCAAATCAAAATTAATTGTAGAGATAATACAATCAATGGTGTAGAGATAATATTGGATTGGATAACTCATTAATGAAAATCGCTCATTATTGGTATTAATATCTCAAATAACATTTTAATTACTTATTAATGGTTCAATCCATATTTATTTCTTTTTATGTCAAAATTTTAATAATAATAATTTATATATTAATCTGTTTTTAATCGCATGATATGTATTAGTATAGATATATACGGTGAGTATGATGCTATCACAACGAAAAATCTCCACTTCTTAACTATTTTGCACTTATCTTATCATCATACAAGACAAAGTTGAAAATTGCAATTTGATTTCAAAATTGGTTGAAGTTTTTATTGACCGAAAATCATTCTTTGAATTCCATGTGAAATGAAAATTGCGAAAATCACTCTTTGAATCTATATCTATACCTATATATATAAAAAAAAGTTGTTGGAAAAATACTTAAATAGAATGTTTGACTTACTAATTTAGGAAAATTTGTTAAAATACACGTGCAATTTGAGTTAAAAAACTGAGATTTTAAAAGCAATATTCTAATCATTTTTAACAAAAAAAACCGAGAGGATGATGTTAAATTGTGGATGAGGATAATGTCAATTGATTCTTTCCGAATTGAAAGGTCACATGTGAAATATATATATCAAGGATATCTAATTTATTAGTTACTTAGGGAGCATGATTGTAGAAGATCAAAATATATCAATGTAAATGTAATATCAAGCCATATAAAACAAGTTTCGTTATAAGTAATTTAAACATTCTTGGTAAGTTTTAAATGATTATATATAATAAACCCTTTTTTTTATATATTAATAGATACTATATATGTACTTATATATCTATATTTATATCTATATATATCTATATCTATATCTATATATATTGAAAGAGGTTGATGAAAAAATCATTAAACTTGATAAAAAATTTGAGTCAAAACCTTTGACTTACTTCTTTTGGAAATTCAAATTACTACTATAAAATAACAATAAGGATTTACTTTAAGTTGAAAAAAAGTTCCCGCCTAAAATTATAGATTTTACTACAATTGATAACTTTTTTAAATTCTTTGAAAAATTGAGAGTTGATTTGTAATTTGAATTTTAGCGCCGACGTTGGAGGTGGTCGAGTCTATCAATGAGTACATGACATCATTGAATTTGTTGGATGGGCGTATGTACTTGAGCTCTGACAGTACATGCAAATCAAATTCTAATAATGATTTTTTTGTCTACTCTCCATACGCCTGAGTTTTTTAACAGTATCAAGTGTTCCGGAATACCGAACCATGAGTTGTATTTGAAGATTAGAATTCCAGACATGTTGTTGCGGAACATGGATCATTCTATGGATTTGTGTAATGGGACACGACTGGTTGTGACAAAGCTATCCACTCATGTTCTTGAGTGTAAGATACTCACAGGAGACCATGCTGGTGATAAGGTGTTGATTCCAAGATAACTCCTTCTGATGTTAGAATTCCTTTCAAGTTCCAGCGACGACAGTTTTCCATTATGGTTTCTTACGCCATGACTATAAACAAAAGCCAGAGACAATCCTTATCTCATATTGGCTTATTTCTTAAGAAACCAATGTTCAATCATGACCAGTTATATGTTGTTGTCTTACGTGTCACTAACCAAAAATATTTGAAAATCTTAATTTGTGGCGAAGATGACATGCCTAAGAATCAAACCAATAATGTTGTATATAGGGAAGTGTTCAATAATATATGATCTTTTCAGTTTAATTATATGTTTATATGTCTATTCTTATGATCATGATCATTGCATTATTACACAATTTATATACAAAAGTGCTTTCTAAAAAGCGTATAGATAATAATTTCCCCGTGCATCGCACGGGTGATTACTAGTTAATAGAATTTTAAGAATGAATTAAAATAATATTTAAAATAAATGATTAAAATTGATTTGACGTATAAATAGGAGATAAATGATTGGAAAAAATTGAAAATGATAGATAATTAAAATTATGTGAATGGATGAATAGTGAATTAAAGTTGATATGATGTGTAAGAATGATTAATTTGTATTATTTAAATATATAAATAATATAAAAGATAGTAAGATTGAATTAAAGTTGAATTAAATTTTGAGTATGAAATAAAGTGAAGTAAATCTTACAGAAATCTTAACATTTCCATTTCATTTCACACTGTAGATAACTGGATTATACTAAACCGTAGAGGGAAAAAAAAAAAATCCTTGGCTTTGTTTGTCAAACAAAACTGTGAAGTTTGGAACCCGTAGCCATTTTCAAGTCTCTCTCTCTCAGACTGAAAATCAGACTGAAAATGCAAGCTATTGAAGGAATAACGAAATCGCACCGATTGGCTAGGGTTTTAAAGAATGCGTCGGCCGGCGTATTCAACTCCGCCGGACGAGTTACAGCTTCCCGGCTGGAGGATATGAGTAATGAAAATTCCCGTGAGCTCATCAGTCATCAGTCTCCGCGCCGCCACTTTTATTCCGTCGCTTTGTTTTCGGGTAATTTGTATTTTGTTCTATTGTTTCCTCATATCTATACGCTTAAGAAGTGAAAAAAAAATATGCGAGTTAAGAACAATTGTTACTTATTTAGTTTGACATTGAGTGTCATTAAGATGTATATTATTATTTTTTTTTGGGTGATGGAAGCATATGGTTTGAATTTAGCTGAGCTGAGTGCGTGAAAAACTTCAGTGTTGTAGTTGTATTTGATCTACTAAGATATGGTGGCGAAATGTGTTTATGCTCAGATACTTATAGTTTTGTACAATTAGGAATGTGCTTGGTTTTTTAATGTGTGTAGTTGATTCGTGTATTTGGTATTGGAATCTTCTTGTTTATTCAACTTGAATGATGTAATATTCTGGCATTGTGTTTGGTACAATAGGTGTGTGTGAGCTAGTCTTGTGATTTTTAAGTATGTTGTACCCAATAGTTAACTGCAATGTTAAACACCTAACGGCGTAAAAAGAGAAGGAATTTAGTAAGCATGAATGTTTTGAGATGAGTGTGTTTACCTATGCCTGAACTATGCACATTGGGTTTTCTTAAAGCATATTATGCATGCCATATTGTTTTATGTGAATGTGAATTTACAGGCAATACCTGTGGAGCTTCAAGAACTGAATTTTATTGCCGACAAGTTGCACCGTCATCAATGATGATGCCGAATAGATTCTTTTCTTCTGAAGCAAGGGCTACCGAGAATGATTCTGCTGGTATATATTTTTCGTCATTCTGTGGTTTAAGACACTTGAAAGTTGAAATGTATTCCATGGTTAAAAAAAGGTTCCTTCTGTTGTTTCAGATGCAGAGACAGTCAAAGGAGTGTATGATAAGTTGGTGAACTGTGTGACAGAGAAAAGAACCGCCCCTCCAAATGCTTGGTTGTGGTCACTCATTACTAAATGTTCCACGCAGGAAGACATTGAACTCTTATTCGATATTTTGAAGAAACTTCGTAAATTTGTTAGTGGTTATCTGCTTCAAATCTCTAATTTGTTTGACTTATACTTTCATGTTTTATGTATGTTTGTTTTTGTTGTGTGCTGCAGAGGCTGTCCAATCTTCGAATACCCGATGACTTTAATAGTGCACTTTGCAGGGAAATTACAAAGGCCTGTGTTCGTGCAGGAGCCATTGATTTTGGTGAGTTATATGACCCTCTAATCTACTGTCACTGGTTTCAAGACTATATATTTTAATTAAGGAGAAAATTCTTACTTATTCTTAGCAAAACTCTATTTTACTTTTTTGTTGGTGTTGGTACATTTCACCAAGCTGTTGTTCACCACAATAATATATTCTTACATAATGGTTGTTTGTTCACACTCCCATTGGTGCAAAGCCCACATAAACTTAGTTGCATGCCTTCATAATTGTACTAGAGATTTGGTTAGGGATTGAGGAAAATTCTAGGGGGAAGTGTTATTGGTGTAAGTTTTTGGGAAATGTGTATTAGTAGGAACTGCTTTGGGCTTATGGCCCGAATAAATATGTTTGGTTGGTGATTGGGGAAACCTTTTTAGTTAAACGGTTTCCTAGGGCTCATGGCCTCTTCTATGTACCTGCTGCTAATACATGGGTCTTGCCATGGCTGTTGGATATAGAACTAAAGATCTTTCTTAATTTTTCTTTTGTTTTTTTTTTTTNCTTATCACCAGTTTAAAGCCTTTGAATTCACTTCCAAACAGGTATGAAGACTTTGTGGAAACATAATTTATTTGGACTAACTCCTGACATTGGATCGGCTCATATTCTGCTGGTATGGAAGTCTTCTACAGGTTTTGTTATACCCATTTGTGGTTTGCTCATATCAATATAAACGAAAAAATATTTGTTTCATGCCTGCAGTTACACGCCAAGCAACATAATGATGTGAAACTCATGACCAAAATAATGAAGCATGTTAAAATCAATGATTTACCTCCACAACCTGGCACGGCAGATATAGTTTTCAGGTATACATCCATCGGAATACTGTTCATTTTTTTTATACATTGACTTTTCTCAGTGACGGTCCGCATATACTCTTTTGCTACCTGGTGATATTTTTTTTTTGTTTTCCCCTATCTTTAATCAGCTGTCTTGTTTAGAAATGAATTTCAGCCACCACTGTTACGACCTATGTATGACCCCTCATATCTCGTGGCTGAAAAATAAGTTCTCTTCTAGTTTTCATGCCACAGAGAATCGTAAGATTTTTAATGTGGCATCAGTGGTTGACTGTCTAATATGTTTGTTTGTCATAGTTCCTTCATCTCCACAATTTGACTTCACCTTACCACTTGAATCTTGAAATATTCTTTGGATTATGCTTTTGCAGCATTTGTTATAATGCGGACAAATGGGATTTGATGTGTAAGAATGGAAAAAGGTTTGTCTTGTCTGGAGTAAAACTGAGGCAGTCTTCCTTTGAGTTATGGATGGAATTTGCTGCCAAAAAGGGTACACCTTCTGTTTGTTTTCTTTTATCTTGTGATTGGCTAAGTCATGGGTCTTTGTTTTGACTTTGAAATTATTTTCTTGATACATTTGCGTCATGCTTTAATCTGGGAGCTTGCATAGGCTTAAAAAAAAACGAGGGGCTCATACTAATGCATTAACATTCCCCACTGTAGGAGACGTTGATTCCCTTTGGAAGATTGAGAAATGGAGATCTAAGGCGATGAAACAGCATAGTCTTTCAACTGGGTTTTCTTGTGCAAAGGTAATTCATATGTTTACATCCATCAGTTGCCCAGATTAGATTTAACCATGCACGGGATTACTTCTTAATGGCCTGGGCACTACCTCTAGTATTCTTCTGTTCATATGGGGGAAGAAGAAGTTTCGTATTCTGATTGAATGACTGATTTTTGCTAGAATTCCAGTGGTGCATTGATAATTTGATCTGAATTCAGGTATTTTGAGTCTTTGACCATGGATTAAACACTATCTTGATATTTCCAGGGTCTCCTTCTTGAACATAAGCCTGATGATGCTTCTGCCATTATCCAAGTGCTATATCAGGTGAATTTATGTCTTGTTTCAATCTTGCAGCATAAAATTAGTTATACTCTATGGATGACACTTTTTTATTGTTCAAACCAGAAACTTTTGTTTGAACCTTGTGTCCTGACCTTAGTCTAATGGATGTTAACATAGAAATGTTTATGAGTTAAGTTAGGAAATGTAGTTTTCTTTTAATAGATGGTATGTCTGTGGTGGATATGAAATAGCATTATCCCAGGACTCTACCACGAAAATAAGCTCGACATACTTGAACATTGGATGAAAAATTCTGAATGTCATCTAAATTTATGTGTGATATAGATACAATAACAAAGTGAGAAAATCCATCGAGTTTCTTTGTTCTTGCTTTCTCCATTGCATTTGTCTTTTTAATCAGGAGCTGTATTTAGCAAAACCAATTTTATGTCCAGACTTCACCCGATGCAAGAAAATCAAGTGTTGTGGTTGAGCTTCAAAAGCTAGTGAGCGAGTGGCCATTGGACGTTATAAAGCATCAGAAAGAGAACAAACAGGTATTTCTCCCACAGTCCCATGTTTATATTGTGTAAAAACTAATTATAATAATACTAATAATAATAACAACAAATAAAGAAAAGGAAACAGTTCAACTGTTTCTAGA
>BKCP01012625.1:1122288-1134807 GCA_008636005.1 Striga asiatica
CTTTTTTTTTTTTTATGTGTTAATGTGAACTTAGTTATCCCTAGTTCCCAACACCATTATTATTTTGTTTGCTCTATATGCTAAAATCATATTTGTTGTATTGGCTTAGGTATTTGCTGAGGCATTACAAAGTGATATTTCTCAGCTGCTCAATGCTTTACGAACATTAGGCGTGAAGGCAGATGTTAACATTCAAGAGTTTGCTGGAAAAGAAACACTCTTGTCTTAAGACTCGACTAGTTGAATTTATGCATAGGTTTCCGCTTCTAACGGTGACAGAGTCCAGGCATTTTGTAGTCGTGCATGTTGTTGGAGCAATTGAAAACGCCCCTTGCTGTTTTTTTGGTTAAATTCGTGGGAGTTACGGAACATAAAATGCAATATGAAACTTGAAAGTCAATATTTTCTTGGCTTTTTTCTACAAGTTGTAGCATTGAATTCATGCTTGAACTTTATATCTTGTTCTTCCATTGTTTCAAATAGCATGCTATGTAGCTCGCTATAGTGTGCTATAGAGTTTTTTTCTTTTTTTAAAAAAAAAAAAAACGTGACGTAGCGATATTTTATTGTTTTTCTCGAAAAACTTACGCGAAATGTTGAAATGACATGTTTTTTACGCTATTTTGCGCTATTTTACGTTACTTCACGCTATTTTGATCTATATTCCTGCAACGATATTTAAACAATAAAATATTCAAAAATTTGTATTTTTTAGAGATTTGAGTCATATTTTACAACTAAAAGCTAAAAATTTTGATAATGATTTCAAATTAAAAGTTTGAAAATGCAAAGTCCTAAGTTAAATATTGCAATATTTATCGGTTTAGTTCTACTATATTATTTTATTTTTCGGTACTTGACATTTAAATTAAAGAATAAAAAGTTCAGATTTAGTGGTTATAATTAAGTTGTAGTTGAATTAAAGAATAATTAAAATGTAAATATTTAAAGTTAAACTATGACTTATCTTATTATATTTTTGTTGTTTGTTTTTACTTTTAGTATATTCAATTTATTTTTTAAAGTATTCATAGTAAGATATTTACATTAAAAATTAGTGAGAAATAGTTCTAAAATGTTATTTTTGAATTCATTCACATATCATGTTAATTTTTGGAATCATCCATCCAATTTTATTATATGCCTATATATATATATATATATATATATATATATATATATATATATATATGTATCTGTATATAATATCTTTATAAAAATATTTTTTTATACCCAAATAGCTTTCGCAACACGCAAAACTAGTTACGGTATGTGATATAAAGACCAAAACGCGACGCATTTCGCTATAGACATTTGATGCGCATGAGGGTCGTCATTTGAAGAATGCTTACAATCGGGCTCGATGTGCACGACTTAAAGAACAATAAGTGGCCTATTGCTAGAAAGTCGTCCGTAGAAAAGAAGCAACCCAAAAGAAATGTGTAGTGTAACCCTTGAGCATAACAATTCAAACAGTGCATAGGCCTCTAACTCGGTTCATTCTCTCTTTCCTTTCTTGTGCTATCCATATAATTCAAATAGTCTGGGACATCATACTGGTTCATCACCTACAACTCAACTATGAGGAAAAGCACTTACTCGATTCAAAATTTAACAATGTGATGCTTGAATGCAAACATGATCCCTCGTTGCGAGATCATTAATTATAAAGATCATAGAGAACAAAAGAGGGATTGTTCTAATCAATAAAAACACTAGTGGTTGGTATAACCTGATATGCGCTATGCATTAGGAAACAATGAAATTCGGATCACATTTCTGGAAAGCCTCTTCAGAGAATATACAATAGAAAAATTGATTTGTTGTTTTAAACAATGGCAGTGGAAACTACTCTAATCCATGTGAGGAGAAAAAAAAAAAAAATTACTTGCCGTTGTAATCCTCTCAATTAAATCCAACAATGTTTCAATTATATGGAAGGAGTTGTTTAACAGATAATGATCAGTTGTTTAACAGATTCTTTTAATGTATTCATTTTAGAAAAACACAAAATTTCGAGACCACCTCCAGCATATGCTGACAAGGATCATTCTTTAAGTAGTGGAGCTTTTGCTCTTTTGGATATTCTTAATGGGTGCCTCAACTAACTCAGGAATATATTCTACACCAACAACACGACCTTGTTCTTCATTTTACAGACAAGACACTCCACAAGAAAGTAAGAAGAAAATGCGAACTTCAAGCTGCCAAATAAATGAAAATTCTATATGAAAGCCATCAAACTACTTAAAAGTCAAGTATTAAGATCAAAGAAAAAAGCAGGCCGGTGTAGAGTGCCGGCCAAAGAGGACAACAAGGTCGAGTGCGTCTAATTGATCATTCCCTGGGAACCTTCTCTGTCTATCATGGTCTACTATTGTTTGATGATGCCTTTAAATCAACAGAAACATGTACTTCACTGAAAATGACAATGACAAATATATAACTCCAAAGATAATGATGAATACGAAGTGCACTAACCTTTACCTAAAAATAAATAATCACACCAAATGACAAACCAATTAGCATGTAAACTTAAACATTAAATAAAACGACAACTATTTCATGATGTATTTCTAGTTAGACGGTGTGAACCAAAAACAACCCTTATTTAATAGAAAATACAGTGCCACAATTTTGTCCAGGATCAACCATTTTGCTAGTCTAGGTATGGATATTGGTCACCCATCGACGACTTAGACGTTTTGTCCACCTCATATGTTGCCAGCATATTAGCTTCTCAATTAAGAACAAAAGAGGTTATAAGTAATTCTTGTGAGTATGACATTGAAGCCAAGGTGGGAAGACTAGCATGCACCATTGGTTGAATATATGTGGCACTTTCATGTGATTTAGAGGATGTCGTATTAGTTTGTTTTGACGAGACCTACATAGTAAGTATTGTGTACAAATTGTTATATTACCGAGTACCGAATCGAAGGATTCGTTTCCCGGGTCGATCTCTCGAGGAAGGCGGTTCGGAATTTAGAATTGGTATTGATAACACAAAAAAGAAAAATAAATCCTAAACACTCTAATCGGATTGGGGAGGAATTAACTATCAACTAAGAAATAGCATAAAAGCATAAATCTTAAAATACCAACTAAATAATAATAAAGAAACTAGGGAATCGGGGAGATCCGTTTTGGTTCGAATTGCAATTAATGGGCAGGTGATTGTTCAGCTAAGTGATTTGAATAATCGACACGTTCGAGTACTCATTCTCAATAACTTTTCGTAACAAGAGAACAAACTAGAACGGCAAATTAACAATTCATTTAACTCCTAGGCAATACAGTTACGAACAAGCCTAGTTCATACGAGCCTATTTCGACCGACTCCTCCCCTTTCAGTTCTGAGAGTCGATTAAAGTAGACTAGAGGGTGATTAACCGACTAATCAATTAGATTCCCAATTTCAAGCACGAATAAATCAAATTCAATTGAAACAATTGTAAGTTGAAGTGTCACCCTTCAACAATTATCAATACTCAAGCCTGATAATTGAAGAACCATAATAAAAGATTAACTCGCATGGAAAGAACAATCAACGAATGCCCACAATCACAAACGATTTCAAAACATCAATCCCCTATCCCTAGCATATGAATTTAGCCACTCATCATCAATTCAACATCAACATCAATATCAATCAAAGCCATCATCATCACAGATAAAATGAAATAGAAAGCTTACAATTAAATATGAATCCAATGTCGAAAGAACAACGAACAATCCAAATCCACGAGTCAAATCTTGGTGTTTTCACAATCCAAGATCAATTCCAAGTGAAAGATAAGAGAAAACTGAGTTCTGGGGTGAAAAAGTACGAGAGCCAACTCAAAACCTAAGTGGAACGTCCCCCAAAACTGATCAAAATCGCGAAATAAAAATCCTGCTGTCGCGACCTCCGCGGCCGCGACTTCCTCCTCCGCGGCCGCGGGATTTTCATTGCTGAAATTTGGGACCTGGCAGCTTTTCTTCGCCGCGGCCGCGGCGAAGAAAGGGTCGCGGCCGCGGAGACCAAAATCTGCACTGCACCATCTTACGATTTTTGCTCGTTCGGGTTCGTTTTAACTCAGAATTGAGTTCCGTTTTTTCCTACGTGTCGCTAACGAACCCCTCTATCTAATGGTGTCAGCTTCCCCACAAGATTCTCGAAAACCTGTTCTCCCGAGGTCTTCAAACTACACACCAAAAACGAAAAGAGAACAGAAAAAGACCGGAAAACAAACGGAAAACATCGCAACACTCAAATGAACGCAAAACACATAATAAATGACAAAATGATCCTAAAACCATCTAAATGACTCAATATGAGGGACAAAATAACAACGAAAAACGCAACAAAAATGGGACAAACAACTCCCCCACACTTAAACCTTTGTTCGTCCCGAACAAAAAGAAAAGAAAAGAAAACAAGACACGAACATGGATATCGATTTCATACAAGAAGAGCCTCAGAAATATTTAACTCAACCGGGTTGAATTCCAACGATTGTATGACCATATGCCTCAAATATCAACTTGGCCTCAAAATGACAAACTCTCAAATACAGAAATATTAGTGTATGCCTCACTCATTCTTTTACATGAATATATGATAGGTTCTCTCAGATTGGTCAATATTCAAGTTTCAACATATGCTTGCCAATCGTTTAAATTACTCAGAAACAATCAAAGCTCAAAACTTGCGGATCAAGAGGACTTCACGGGTTGTAATGTAGGCTATTTGGTTCAAGGTAAGGATATATAAAGGAAAAGAAGCTCAAATACACAATCACAATTCTCGAGCAAATAGATTACTCGAGTTCTCCGCTACTCAACCAGAATAATCATGACAACACACTTACTACCCAACCAACATTCCTCAAACAACACATAGATGCTCAGAGCAAGTTGCAACATCATCACTTAACCTTATTTTTTTCTTTTTCTCTTTTTTTTTTTTATTTTATTTGGAGAGTAACTTTTTCCCAACAAGATTGAATCAAAAGGACAACATTCTGTAGGTGTGAACATTGGAGGTCATCCAAGTTTCCTACAGTAGTTTCCCAATGCTCATTACCTGTCAAAATGAATCGACTAGTAAGAGGAGCAGAATCCATTCGATTCGTCTTGTGAACTCTCAAAGTTTTTTTTTTTTTTTCTTTGAATGGTCAAGCAAACAAAATGCAACTCAATGTCCACCATATTCAGAAATGCCACCAATCACCCAATCATCACACAAATCAGTCAACAGGTTGACAAGAAAAGGTTTTAAGCTCAAACGGGCTACTAGTGGAATAATAAATAGGGCCAAAGAACAAGGCAGAAGTGAGCTATTCAAACAAAACGCCTCAATCACATTCGCAATTTCAAACTCTAATAGATTCCTTTCAAACAAACTCAAGGCAAGTTCTAATCATTCAAGAATATGACCAATATCTCACAAGAAAGAAGAGTTAGGCTCAAAACCTCACAAGGTAAATAAATGTCACTCAAAGCAATCAAGCAATATCGAGGCAATGATCAACACAATCGTCATCACAACTTCCCAATTTCATCAAACATCCATCAACAAATCATATAATCCACCAATACCATGCTCAACAACACAAAAACCTAAACTAGCCCGGCCCACCATATAAGCATGCAAAAATCCGAATAACTCCCCCACACTTAAAATGAGGCAATGTCCTCATTGCTTCAACACGAAACAGGAAGTTAAATAAAGGACCTAGCACTCTCACATGATGAACCAAACTTAGCAACTACGACAGCAACGCAAGACTCAAAAGCAAAGACAGAGGAAAGAACAACTCAAAAAAGATAAAAAGAAAAGGAAAAAAAGGGTGTGCAAACCGAAAATGCCTCGAGGAGATAAGCATCCACATATGAGCTACTCGTCCACGCTCCACTCTGGACCTCGATGTTCGTCCTGCTCAAGCTCGCTAACTCATTCCTGCCAAGAAAAACACAGAAACTCCAAACTCCCATTATTCAAAGAATAAATCTAAAAAGCATAAAGAAAATATCTAGGAAAGCAATAAATCACTTGGGTTGCCTCCCAAGAAGCGCTTGTTTAACGTCATTAGCTTGACGAAACTTGCGAGGAACTCAGCCAGGGTCCAAGAAGAAATGGCGATCATGCCACGCCTTCGTATTTTCCAGAAGTGGCAGCATGGGAAGGGTGGCAAGAAGGCGGGCATGGTGGATCCGGGTGGCTATGTTCTGTATGAAGTGGTCTCGGGCACGAGCAATCCCCAATTCTAAACGCAGAGCTTTTCCCACGCGAGCTCTGTCGTCAACCTCCGGGATGATAAGGATATCTGTGGAGCAAGTCGAACTGAATTCTCCCCACTTCGTAACACAGTGCAACGGCCTCGAAGAAGGATGCTCCAACTCGAAGGTGGGAGGTGGGACTTGAGAATCAAGCCCATGGATCTCCTCTTCTGAAATATCATCAACGTCTGGCTGGAGCTCATCATCTTCTTCTTCGACCTCACACATTTGTTTCATCGTACGGGCTTGAGTATCAAGCATGAAGTGGGGGTCGGCGACTTGTGCCTCGATTGAGTCGATGTGTGCTGTAAGAATCTCCGTTTCTGTGCCCAGTCCAGCACATCTGAGCTCAATCTCCACATCTCGAGTGGCCTGGGCAGATATGTGAGCAAGGATGAGATCGAGCTTTTCATCGTATGTCAAAGCAGCCTCCCGAGGTTCATCTCTATGTATAGATTCGCCTTGAGTGGTGGGCTCGGGAGTGACATTGTTAACTCGATCCTCTAATGCTTGCACGCGCTCCACAAGGTTCTCGATTTTGGACTCAATATTGCTCCTACGGGCCGCTTGGGAGGCTAAAAGAGCGAGGGCCTGGTCGAGCTTGGCATTGTACTCTGATGAGTCCTCGAGGGACTCACATGACTGCTCAACAGGTAAAGACTCCCATTGCTGCTCGTAAGGATATGACCAAGTCTGGCCATAGTCCCAAGAATCATGGTATGGAGGTGACTGATGCGCATGCCTACACCGGGTTGCGGTCTCTTCATCCTGAGCTAACCGGGATGACGCGAATTCATAGATACGGTCGAGCTTCTCGTTGAACTTGTGGGACTCATAAGCTTGCCCGACTGTGTGGAGATCCCAGTACTGCTCGGAAGAATATGAATATGATTGGTTGTGGTACCCGGTGTGATAGCTCGGCTCGTAACCCCAAGGTTGGGTGTGCGGATAGGGAAAAGTACGGTTGAAGTTCATATCTCCTGCACATCAAAATAGAACAACCACACGTAGCCACGAAAAAGAAGGAAAAAGAAGACAAAAACAAAGAAGACAAAAAGAAAAACAAATATGCACAAAAGAGAAAACAAAAATCCCAAAAACAAAAAACAAAGAGAAACACGGAAAATTAAATCAATACCAAAACTAAATATCCTACTTGCCTTCCCCGGCAACGGCGCCAAATCTATTGTGTACAAATTGTTATATTACCGAGTACCGAATCGAAGGATTCGTTTCCCGGGTCGATCTCTCGAGGAAGGCGGTTCGGAATTTAGAATTGGTATTGATAACACAAAAAAGAAAAATAAATCCTAAACACTCTAATCGGATTGGGGAGGAATTAACTATCAACTAAGAAATAGCATAAAAGCATAAATCTTAAAATACCAACTAAATAATAATAAAGAAACTAGGGAATCGGGGAGATCCGTTTTGGTTCGAATTGCAATTAATGGGCAGGTGATTGTTCAGCTAAGTGATTTGAATAATCGACACGTTCGAGTACTCATTCTCAATAACTTTTCGTAACAAGAGAACAAACTAGAACGGCAAATTAACAATTCATTTAACTCCTAGGCAATACAGTTACGAACAAGTCTAGTTCATACGAGCCTATTTCGACCGACTCCTCCCCTTTCAGTTCTGAGAGTCGATTAAAGTAGACTAGAGGGTGATTAACCGACTAATCAATTAGATTCCCAATTTCAAGCACGAATAAATCAAATTCAATTGAAACAATTGTAAGTTGAAGTGTCACCCTTCAACAATTATCAATACTCAAGCCTGATAATTGAAGAACCATAATAAAAGATTAACTCGCATGGAAAGAACAATCAACGAATGCCCACAATCACAAACGATTTCAAAACATCAATCCCCTATCCCTAGCATATGAATTTAGCCACTCATCATCAATTCAACATCAACATCAATATCAATCAAAGCCATCATCATCACAGATAAAATGAAATAGAAAGCTTACAATTAAATATGAATTCAATGTCGAAAGAACAACGAACAATCCAAATCCACGAGTCAAATCTTGGTGTTTTCACAATCCAAGATCAATTCCAAGTGAAAGATAAGAGAAAACTGAGTTCTGGGGTAAAAAAGTACGAGAGCCAACTCAAAACCTAAGTGGAACGTCCCCCAAAACTGATCAAAATCGCGAAATAAAAATCCTGCTGTCGCGACCTCCGCGGCCGCGACTTCCTCCTCCGCGGCCGCAGGATTTTCATTGCTGAAATTTGGGACCTGGCAGTTTTTCTTCGCCGCGGCCGCGGCGAAGAAAGGGTCGCGGCCGCGGAGACCAAAATCTGCACTGCACCATCTTACGATTTTTGCTCGTTCGGGTTCGTTTTAACTCAGAATTGAGTTCCGTTTTTTCCTACGTGTCGCTAACGAACCCCTCTATCTAATGGTGTCAGCTTCCCCACAAGATTCTCGAAAACCTGTTCTCCCGAGGTCTTCAAACTACACACCAAAAACGAAAAGAGAACAGAAAAAGACCGGAAAACAAACGGAAAACATCGCAACACTCAAATGAACGCAAAACACATAATAAATGACAAAATGATCCTAAAACCATCTAAATGACTCAATATGAGGGACAAAATAACAACGAAAAACGCAACAAAAATGGGACAAACAGTAAGGATATAAGATTAATAAACTATAATATATAAAATGATGATCTAACATAACCAAATATAAATTAAATATACTTTTGATTTCTTAGAAATATTTTCTATTGCCCCTTGTTGACGTAATTTTCGAGGAGCTCATTTTCTTTCCACGTGGTTTGGATCAGAAATTTTCGATCCCAAAGTTTTATCCACTCCTTCGTTAACTGAATCTACCAATATAATTTGGTTCAAATTATATTTTCCTTCACTTCTTTGATCTATATTCATTCAACCCAAATCATTAGATACATATCCAATCCACTCTATAAGTTTACCTACTCTCACATCATCATTCGCCACTGTGTCAGCCACCGCTGCAAAAGCACGACACAAATGATCATATCGTAATTGATCAAGTGTCGAGATCAAACCATTATAATTTATCTTCACCCTTTGGTAGGACCTACACACATCTCTCCTCCACCTCCTCAATATATACATTGCGAATCAAAACTATGATAGCATGTTGGCAACTTATCCCTCGAAACTCAAATATATAACAACTACAAACTGTGTTTCCCGATTCCTTTTGATTTTGAACAATGTAGATTTTTTTTTTATATATTTTCTTTATTGAAAATAACATCCTCTTGAACCATGTGTTTTGTCCCCATAAGAATTTTTCAGATCCATCCTCATTGGATATAATCTCACTGTAAATGTAAACCATACCTGTGAATTGAGATTGAAATTCCTTGAACTTATTGATGATGTAAATGGCTTTGAATTGTTTTCCTAATTCATACATAGTAGCACATGAGACCATCGTCGAATATGACTTATAATCAGCTTGAATTTGCTTTTCCATTACATAGTACCCTCTCGTATTATTTAACAAACTGCTTCAATGTTGTTTTTGCATTGACATATCCATACAAAAATGCATTGATACTCTCCTTATGTTGTGTTGTCGACATCCTTGCCTAGAAACTCGTCTTCAAAAAACACAGAACTCAGCGGTTTCTTTCACTATAGAGGCTAAACAACCACTCATTCTCTTGTAGTTCATAGAAGCGAACCATATTAATCAAACCCTGCTCAAACTCTTATGGACTTTGAGATTCATAAACCACTTCATGAATTGTCAACATGATAGCACCTTTGTACAGATGACCGCCAAATTTTTTCAGGCAACTTTTTTTGTATATGCCACAAAAACACCATCGGTGTCCCATGTTTGGAAAAATTGTTTGGATTGCATTTTCGTTGCTGTATCTTGGTCAGTTATTATTACAATGGGAGCGTGTCCCTCCATACACTCAATCCATGTTTTAAAAATCCATACAAAAGCGTCTATATTCTCGCTCGATATTAAGCCACATCCAAACAACGTAGAATGACCATGGTAGTTAACACCTATGAAAGGGGCAAATGGCATCGCATACTTATTTGTTAAATACGTTGTATCGAACATCACTACATCGACGAACTCTTCATATGATTTTTTGCACCAATTATCAGCCCAAGATATGTTTTTCAACCGAAACTCCTCGTCTAAGTCAATGTTAAAGTAAAAACCAGGACAATTCGCCTACATTTTAGAAAAAGAAAGATTGAATTGCAGCTAGGCAAAATTTCAAAATTGGTCATATAACTTGGTCACTGTCCAAAAACTCACCTCGCCATTGACCACTTTCAATATGGGTTCTATAAATTGTCCATTTAATCAATTTTGGTCCTTTTTTATTCGCACTCTGGATAAAAATGTGACGTGACGTGACGTGTCATGTTTTTTATGTGACGTGGCATGACGTGGCGGCTTCATTTGTATTTAATTATTTAACTATGCCATGTAGAAATAATTATACCAAAATAAATTAAAATTAAAAAATTAAACCAAAAAATAAATTAAATCTAAAACACGATATTAAAACCAAAAAGAAAAAAAAGAAGTGCGTCGTCGTTCTACACTCATTCTGCAGGATCTCTTCTGCCGTTTGCCGTCACTCCAGCACATTCGCCGGCCAATCAGCCAACGTTCCCTTCAGCAGCCCGCCGCCGGTGTCTAACACCAGGCATTCCGTCTGCTCAAGAGTCTCAAGAGAAAAATTTCAGATTTGTTCAATTGTTGAATTGTTTCAATTGTGATTTGCAACTTCAATTGGTGGTGATTGCAGCTTTGTTATGGCTTTGTTTTAATTGTGATTTTAGCCACGTTCAGATTTGCCATTAAATTCAGATTTGCAGCTCCACAGCAACTTAGCAGTCTTAATTCAAATTTGCCTTTAAATTGTGACTGCGGTCTTGAGATTGCAGCTTCTTCATGACTGAGTCCAACACCAGTGGTCGTGGTAGTGGTGCGATGGTGGTCCGAAAAACGCCTTCAACAGCTCTGATTTGTTCTTATCGATACCCACCGAAAAAACGGGTTGCCAGAAAATTCATCGATTCTGGAGATGGTGGACGCCGTCGGGTGCGCAGCGGTACAAGGAGTCCAAAGGTGTCACCGAAATTCGGTGGGTCGTCATGAATTGCCGGAAATTAAAGAAGAAGATCGAACGACGGCCGGCGACCGGCGAACTACGGCGGCCGAGCGGATGGGTGAAGAAGAAATAGTGTTTGCGTGTGTGTGGGGAATTGCAGGGGCTCACTTTTGAATATTTATTAAATTTTATGGACTATTTTACAATTTTAAAAGTTGTAATTAATTGCAAATAAGGGCTAGGGCTGATGTGGATTATTTAATTTTGAAGTCAATATCTACTAATCCCGCCACATAAGTCACAATCACGCCATGTCTTGTTTAAAAATGCCATGTCACATTTTTATCCAGGATTCGGATAAAAATGGATCAAAATTAATGAAATTGACAAATTATTAGACCCAGATTAAAAGTGGTCAATGGCAGAGTGGGTTTTTGGACTGTGGCCAAATTATAGTATCAATCTTAAATTTTTGCCATTGCAGCTGCATCCCTTTCGCCGAGTATCAAACGCTAAACCTTAGCAATATAATTTCGACAATCCTTTTCAATAAATAACATCTTTTCGTACCCACTAGCCTCTACAACAACAGAGTTAAAGCTTTATTTAAAGGAATTCCAGCTACGTCATTCACCTCAAGTCGTCGTTTAATATTGGCGCTTAACTGCAGATGGCAACGATATAATCTTGATTTGGAAAGAGTATAGCATGATTATGCTCAAAATAGACACCTGTAATTTTTCATGTCCCAGTAATATACTAACAACCTGTCAACCGAGCTTCACTCTCATTTTTAATGGTGGGTTGTAGTAGCAATTGATTTAATTCTTTGTCCATCTCGGCTACAAGTAAATGTTGCATTTTTATGATATTGTCTTTGTCTTTCCTATAACTTCTCTTTCTAACTGAAAAACCCACACGAGCGACGTACTTTTTTTAAAATTCAAATACACAGTAATTTCGAACTTCATTCCAATCACTGACACATATTTTTCATCTTCATTGGGCAATCCAACGTGCAATTCAACAACATCCCTTATAACTATCTCAATATCTTTTAGATACTCATTTTCCACCAACGTGCAATTGAGCTCAGAAACTTGATTTCTTGCATTATGAGAATTATTATTAGATAAAACAATTCTACA